>JAVQJD010058783.1:0-26098 GCA_036023655.1 Nannoperca australis
CCTGGTTACACTGTCTTATTGCAGGCAAGTCTGTGAGTTTAGCAAAACCCAAACAAGTCAGCAGTCAGATAAGGAATCCCATAACAGAATGAATTCCCTTAAGAAAGCAAGGGCAGACATGGCTCAAAGCACAGAATGATCGGGAGACATAAATCAAATCAGCATTATATGGATTAATATGTATATAGAGTAAATTTCCATCACAATACTTTAGGTGGTGGGAGACAAGACACCCTCTCTGTGGAGTTAAGGGTGGGTAACTGCTCTAATTGAAGCGCAGAGAAGCGTGTAGGACTGCAACTCAATAAAGTTCTATCTTATCTTATCTCACAGGTTGGATATCATCTTTATGTTCGGTATCCTACCTGATACATACCGTACATACAGTAATTTAAATAATCTATCAAGTAGAAACATATTTGCACAAATATTCACTTTTACAGTCATATAATTGTGGTTAAAGTGGTTAAACAGTTTTTTTTATTTATCTAATTTATTTCATCATTTATTCCTTGTTGTTTGTTTGTGTGTTGAGTTGATGCAGTGAAAATAAAGTGGGAAAAAACAGATTACAACTTTAAACTCAGAAGCACATCAGTGGCTCTGTGTCCGGCCCTCACCTTGATGTTCTTGTCGCTGTTGGCGCAGTTGTTAATGATAGAGAGAGACTGCTGGAAACGGGTGCCGCCGATGCCGATGACATCAGCAATCAGCTGACTGACAGCAATGACCACCTGGGCGAATAGAGAGGAGAAACCTGCGTGACCTACAAGGACGTGGTTGGCATCCTGCAAAAGGTGCCAACTTAAAACAGACACACACACCTGCAGGTGTGTCCGTACGAAAGACTTGCGTCCCGTATAGTCAAAGTTGCTTTTCATGAGGAAGTATAGAAGATGGGCGGCGTCGCTGCGGATGGAGCTCAGCTTGGAGTTACAGCACTTGAGGATTTCGTAGCATAGAGAGGCACACATGTCGGCCCGGCCGTCAAAGAAGGTGCAGGGGAACTGGGGGAAACGTGGGGAGAGACGGGATGTAATGCACGACACATGGAGGTACAGAAGAGGATATTTCAAGAGAATCAAGAAGCCAACTATGAATATAATAATGTGGCACGGTTGAACCAAGAAAGAGAGACTCTTTCACCTTGTAGATGAAGGTCCTGAGCGAGGTGAAGACCTGTTTGAGGGCGGCCTCAGACTGAGGGATCTGCAGGAAGCACAGATGGACCTGAAAAACCTTCTTCATCAGGGGGTTGTGACCGAGATCTGAGTTCAGCTGGGTCTGAGGACCAGAACTGGGATTAGGGTGCAAAACGTGTTGTGCAACCTTGTACAGACCGAGCTGTCACAGCACAATACCTTGAATCCCATGATAAAGGTGCTGAGGGTGTCCAGCACGGTCAGGCAGACCTCTGTGGACACGTTGGCCTCCAGCAGACACTGGCTGCTCACGTCTGCTTCCGTATGAGAGTACACTGAACGGAAAGCACAGACGCAAGGTCAGTGTTGGAGATATCAGCTTTATTGCTTCAATATTTTCCAAAACCTAGCTAATCATCTGTTTGAATAGGTAACTATGAGTCAACTAACCGGATATCAGTATATATAAGTAGTTACTTTCTGCTAGAAACGTATTTATGGGAGGAGATACAGCACTGTCATTGTTATTGCAACTTCCATCGGTTGCAAATAGAGGTCAGTAATGCAAAGCAATCTGTTTCTGTTCATTTAATAAAATATATAATAGATGTCACAAATTTTGTACAGTGTGCTCACAAAATATGAAGATAACAGCATATGTGCAAATGTCATTTAAAAAAATGTAATGAAAAATACATATAATAGTAAATGAAATATATATATATTTTTTATACTTAAAACTGTCAAACTTTTGAGACGGTCCCTAACTTCAAGTGATCATTTTCCATCTACTGTTTTAAATGGTGTCAATTCTGGGTGAAAAAAACAGATTTTACAGCAAAAACTTGGGATGCTGTTTGTATCAGGACGGGACAGGAAGTCTTACTGTTGTTGAAGGTGTGAGCGTTCTCCAGAGTCCCCAGCTGCTGAAGGCGGGCATGCAGAATCCCCGCCCTGTTACGAGACACAGGCAGAGTCAGAGACTTCTTGTCTGGAGCTCCAGGCCCTGGCCCCTCCTGGCTCCTGTTGGGAGGAGAGAAATCCCATTACTGGTGAGCTGGATGTGGGTTAAACTCTGATCACAAGACAGCAAAGTTAATACATAGATAAAGAGGCACAAAGGGATCAGATGAACACAAATCAAATGAGGTAACGTCTCAGTGGCGTTGTACAGAAGAAAATGGCAGTAGATAAACTCAGCAAATAGATGAATGGCTGGAACGTTATGTGGTAATAAAACTGATGGTAGCGTCATGCATTAAATTAAGCAAAGTGAGACAAAGAGACAGCATGTCTTACCCATGCAGGAGGGACCTGGGGCCGCCACATTTATCACAAAACAACTTGCCAGCAGTGTTACAGATGAGAGAACAAACCAAAGGCAAAGGGTTAAAAGATCCAGTAAGGCTTTGTGTTTGGAAGTCTGTGCATGGGTGTGAGTCATATTATTGCACGGATGATGGACACGATTAGTTTCATTTCAAGAATCAATTGCGTCAAATGAGATGCGTGACTTAATCTGTACCTGACGATGAATCTCTTCCCCATGTATCTGAACTGATGGAGGCAGACTCTGCAGGACAAACACAACACATACAAGTTAGTCAGAGATCAGAGATCATCACCAGACTCAACACCTCAAATTATTATTATATTATATTATATAAATGATAGGGAACGCTGTTTTAATAAGGCCTGACACTTTCAGTAAGGCTATGCTAAGCTAATAATTAATATTTCTGACTTTTGGATTCAAACAAATGCTAATGATTTTCTTTTTGAAGTCTCACTCTCAACTGCACATGTACAGTATTGCAAAAAGGTCGTCTGGTGTACTTACTCTATTAATGTAAAGAAGTCCATTAGTTCTGAGGGGGCTGCTTTGTTCCAGTACGAAAAAAGGGCCTCTGAGGTGGTGAAACAGTAAGAAAACAGCAAGAAAAGATGACTCTGGACCTGCCGTTTCATCAACGTGTGTCAAAATGGAGCACAGTGACTGAGACAGGCCGCCCTACCTTCTGACATGCTCTTGAGGATATGCAGAAAGCACATGAGCAGGTTTTTGACCTCGTCCCGATCCAGTTTGTCACAGCGCAGCACAGCGCTGCCCAGAGCCGACGCACACTGGTTCTGATGCGCAGGGAGAGAGTAGGGAGAGACAGAGAACATATGATGAAAGAGAGAAGGATGCAGCTGTCAAGCGCAGGCGACAGAGAGAAAATCACTCAAACAACCCAAACTTCAGAGATGTGAAATGTCAAGTATTTTTCTCGAGGAGGGGGAAAGTACACGAAAGCGGGAGAAGGCTGCAGCAGCTCTGTGCTTTGAGATAGCAACATCAATTGCAGGTTTGAAGAAAGACATTTACACTCACATCACAGCATCTGAGGACATGAGTGAAAAAGGCTACGAGGTCAGCTCAACATCCTCACAAACACTCCCTGATGTGGGACACTCAGAAGAGAAGAATGTTGGGAGGAACTTTGGGAGGATTTTGGACGCATTGTACAGATATCTGCAATGTTCAGATCGGCTTTACTGAATCAATTCAAATCATACATTTGCTGGAGTCTGTACAATGGTAACCAAAAGTCTCTGGCGGAGAGTCACAGAGGTTGAACAGAATACTTGTATAGGTATGTTTTCCTCATGATCTCCAGCCGCCCTCTGCTGTGCAGCTTGTTTGCCAGGATCACTGTCACTGTCCTGCAGCAGGTCAGGCAGGGGCACAGAGAGGAGGGAGAAGTCCATGGTGACCCGCTTGGCCGCACGGTTCAGAGGCGGGGCGAGGCCTTCTGGGTCCGGGGGAAGAAAGGGCACGCTGACAGAGTGCCTCCTGGTAAACCGTTCCCTTTGGTTGGGTTGGGAAGTTACAGAGCAAGGAGTAGGGGTGTGGGAGCTCTGTGGGAGGGGGTGGGAGGAGAGCGTGGATGTCCAAGAGTGCAGATAACGTAAAATGAAGATAAAATGTATGGGAGTGCTGTGCAAACTATCAACCGAAACCCTTTTGTCTTGTTGACACTGTCTTTATTCCCTCATTATTTTGGCCCTCATAGATTATGGGCTTGTATCACTAGAAGCAAGTTCAACTAAAATATGGTCAGTAGAGAAGAAAAAGTACAGAAATAAATGTCTTATCTGACCAAATGTTGCAAAAATGTTATTACCGACTGAGCTGGCTAATGGTGTGTGCAGTTATTATGCCGCTATATTTATCATCCATTAGTCTGTTAGTGTGGTAAACTATCCCTCTGTTTGTTAGAGGTCTGGTCAATCCTCCTTTACAGACCATAAAGCATTGTTATTACAAAGAATGTTATATGGGCTAAGCATGTAGTCCAACTTCCTGTTTTAAAAGTCCAATAACAGAAATCCAGGTAGAGTTTTGGGGGTTTTGGGATGGGAAGTCCTGCGTATAAAGTACCATCAGCATCAATAGAGAGAACCTGATTCACTTTCACACAGTCAACCATAATCAAGGATACATACACACAGAGGTATCTGTTTCAATGTATCAGAAGTGGTGACCAAGCAGCATGAAGTCCAGCCCTTAATAAAGTGCTGACCCCCTTTTATCAAGCACGCAGCGATTCAGTAACAGTATTCATGTACCTTCTCCAGGGAGTTGGTCTTGTCGCTGCTCTTGTCCAGCAGGCTGTTTCCGGAGTCGGTGGAGACCAGAGAGCCTCTGGAGTCTGCGTGGTGAACTGAGCTGACGTTGTGCGTGGAGCTGTGAGGGGAGGCTGCGGGGAGCGAGCGCAGAAATACAATACAAATCCACAGTGTACAAGTTCACACGCAGTTTAAAACATCTAAAATCTAAAATCTTTGTTGTCCAACTTTAGACTCAACAAAATCAAAGAAGACTTTTAAATCGACTTGGACACCAATGACTTGTGACTTCATTTGGACTTGAGCTTTTTGACTTGATACCTTCCCCCGTGCCCAAAGATGAAAAAGCATGTGTTTTAAATACAAGACAGGCCAGCAACATACAAAATGAATTATGTTGTGGTACTGGTTATTAGTGCTACATGCTATTAAAGTCCAATGCCAGTCAGTTGCACTTGTTTTACTAAATAAATACATTTTTTAAAAACATTCAGGATTTGTTTAAACGTAATGTTTTATAACTCTGATCCCACCTCTGTTATGATCCACAGGTTAAAATGATGATTTAGTTTCAGCTTTAAAATCTGACGGGGACGTAATAACCCAGGTACAAATAGCACATCTGTGATGGAAAACTTTGCTCATTAAGAAGATTCTAACAAGAATTCTGGCTGCATTCGCTCGGACCAATCGCTCATCAGTGGTAAGATAGGTGTGAGGGTTTTACCTGTTCCAGAGATGACCCCGAACACGTCTTTGTGAAGAGCATTTTCTATGCAGCTCCCGGGTTTGTGGGGAGTCACCATGGAGTTGGGGACCAGAGAGTCCTCCCTGGCATTCTGGGACAGAAAGCAACAAAGTGTGCTGGTTTATCTCTTCAACAGAACTGAGAAAACACTAATGCTGTGTTGAAATATTCAAGAGAGCGACATGCTACGCTTATATTAACCCAGTGATTAATGTTTTGAAGAGACTGCAGGTCTTGCTGGGTATTAGAGATAAAGCTGTTATTCAGTGTTCCGCCACCAGATGTCAGGCTTACATTGTGGTTGCTGAGGGGCGCTGACTCCTTGATGTCAAGTCTGTAGACGTTCTCCTGGAAAAGGCCAAACAGAGGGAGGTAGAGAGTGGCGAGTCTGGCCTGCTGGCTCTGGAACGAAACAGTGGGTGCTCATGAGTCATATTGTCAAAACTGGCTGATAAAGAACTTAGCAGGCCTGGAACAGTCCCAGGTCCCTTCAAACCTAAAGCCAAGAAGAGAACTATGATGTAACAAACTTTATATGTATTATACATCCGACTCATCCTTTGACACAACAGTAAAGGTTGTCGTGGGCTGTGAAACTCACTTTTGCAGCATAGCGGTCGTCAAATGTGTGTTTGATCATCAACCCCTTGAGCACCTGGGTGGCGATCTGACGGATCTCTCTGAACTCCTGAAGAGCCCCGCCCACCTCCCTCAGCAGCAGCCCCACCAGGAAGTGGTTTCGACAGAAGTCATCAGTGAGAGAATAGTCCAGCTGAAGGTCTGTAGTGGGCAATCGATCAACAGACATAACAGGATGCAGAGAACAAGCAGAATAGAAACGGCACTCAGCTTGGATGAAAGTGTGTCATTTACCTTGGAACCTTTGAATTCTGCCTTTTCCAAAGGGCATGGGTAGGTTAAGGGGGACATAGTGCTCGTGGTTGCAAACAACCCGCAGGAACTCAAACTTAAACTCATACAAAGTCTGGAAGAAACACAAGAGAAAACGCATTTGAAGGAAGCTTATATGGTTTTAAGTTCATGTTTAATAACTTGATTGAAACCATTAAAGATGGCAGCAGAAGAGCCTTTTAACCTTGGGGTCTCCGGGAACAAAGCAGTTCATGTAGTTGTTGATCTGCTTGAATACGAAGCCTCTGTCCATGAAGGTGAAGCAGCGCTGGAAGAAAATGATAATCATGATAGAATAGACGTGGTGATTTCATTGGATTTCTGTCTGCAAGCTGAATCTTTCTTGAATTTAACTGAATCGTTGTTTTAAATCATGTTAATCATTCAACTTAAACAGTCTGCAGTGAGGATGATTTGTACATAACTCTACAGTCCTTGACATTTTCATGTTTACTCTAAACCAAAGGGCAAGTTGTCTAACTCATCTCTATATTAAAGGGCATTGCAGACATTGTGAGGAGTGCCAACCTTGATGAAAACTGCCAGGCTGTGGTTGGCATTGCGAGCTGCATCCAGGTTGTCCTTGTATTTCTGGGTGATGTGTGGCATCAGCATATTCACCAGAGTCTCCACTGTGTGGTAGAATGATGCGGAAAAGCGCTGGTTCCTGGAGAGCTAGAAACAAACAGGAAAGAGGGGGAGGATTTAGGCTTGGAAGAAAAGGGTTAAAGAAAAGTAGAGAAGACTAAAACACGACCCACCTTGACCTTCCCGCTTTCTATGAGATAATGCGCCATTGATTTCACCAGAGCTTCAAAGAAGTACCATGAGTGCTGCAACACAAACACAGAGTCAGTGCAAGGAAAACTACCACCCCAAATGTGGAAGGATTCATTTACAAAAGGCAAAAAAAATTCTCCATTTAATAAGAGGGCGTGCATTTTGAAGCAAAGGGCAATATTGTGGCCAATATTGTGGTATATTGGTCAAAATTGAGTTTAGAATCGTACTTATTGTTATCTGTTTTATGTATAAATGTATCATTTTTCACATTAAGCCAAATACTAGATAGCTCACACAAGAAAGCTATATCAAGTAAAAGCTAGCTGGGAAGATAGCCACAGCTAGCCTTTGCGCAAGCTATACTGACTTACTGATTATTCCCTAACAATGAGGTGACATCTTGGTAATTTATTTATTTTGTTATTCCACATGAGGGAGTAACTACGTCTAAGCACGATGTAGAAAATAAAATGGCTAAATTAGTGCTTCACCCTTTTTTTGCCTTTCTAAAGCGGAATAGTGATGGATGTAGGTTACCTTCAGCAGCTTGTTGCTAGTTAGGAAGTCTGTGGATGGCTTGAGAATGGCTGTCATGGCTTTAGCCAGCTCCTCGTGAACCGTTTTAACATTGGTGGAGGGGTAAGGCTCTGGTTTAAACACAAACTGTGGAGAGGGAGGAAATAAAGCACAGTAACAACAACACATTCTTCTGAAACGCTCGAACACGCAAGTAAATTGTCTGTCCATCGTCAGCATAAATGTAGCGAGAAAAGACTGCACCTTGACATAAGACCTCAGGTAGTGTTCAAGCCCTTCTTCATGGCACTGTGCTACAACATGAACCATCACCCTGGACAGAAAGAGCAATAAAAGAGAATAAAAGGAGTAAGTGGGGCCAGCTAGAAGAAACAAGCCAAGGGTAGGAATTACATTTATTCACTCTAAAGCAGACATCTCATTTAAACACGGCCTACAGAGCTTCAAAGACTAGTCACACGCACAAGTTGAACTGAGATATAAAACACATACATGGAGTGCACCAGTCACAGGTGAGTGTCTAATGAGCTAAAGAGAAACAGGAGGAATGCGCGATGGAAGGAGAACCAGATGTAAGTGCTGTTATTGTAATTTTCTACAGGAGTTTGTTAAAAGTGCAAAGATATTTCTGTAACATGTAGCTTTCTGCTGCTGGAAACCAGACTTTCCATACATGTGTGTGCAAGTGAGTGTGTGTGTGTGTGTGTGTGTGTGTGTGTTTGGCTTGCCTGGTCACGTTGACAGCCACATCCTCGTGTGTGGCTCTGGTTAGGACGCAGAACAGCTGGTTGAGGATGGTGGGCAAAAAGTTCACCATCACACGACCCTCCATCGCATGGAGACTCTAGGAGGGAAGGGTGGAGGTCAGAAAAGAAACACATCTCTGGAACTCTGGTCATATTCCCTTAAATGCTATATTACAAGTTGAAAAGTTCAATTTTCCTTGGGTCCTTAGAAAAAAATGAAGCTCAGAATACCTTCAGGTATTTAACCAACTCCCCCTCTGAAGCTTGTTCTGACATCTCCATGCTCTGACGGTGGTGAAAGAAGTTGTGCAAGTGCTGATCCTAGAAGAAATGAATACACATTTCACTTTATTTGCATTTAGATGGCGTTTTTATCCGAGGACGATGAGTGAGCAGGTGAGAGTAACGGAATAATGTAATGGATATAATGTGCATATACTGTACCTGAGTGTAAACCGTGGAAACAAGATGAGTTGAGACTTTGAACAGGGCTTTTCCTCCGTCTACCCATTTGATCTCTGAGCCCGAGTGCTGCAATGACAAGCAGGCGCCAATTATTGCACTGGATACTGAGCAAAACTGCACTGGGTTGATTTATTAGAGCACATCTAGAATGCCAAGGCACAGACAACCTGACATAAATGACTTTTTTTTTGTAAAATAAGAAGACAGGGGGATTCAATGTACTACAGGATTGACAGCAAGTCTTTTTTTAAGAGCTCTAATGAAAGACTTCTTGGTGTTTATTTTTTTGCAACCGACCTTGCCAACCGCCGACCTTATAATCTCAATGTTGTGGAGAAAATTGCTTCTTATATAGGCAACTTGAAATCAGCACAAACTAAACATTATGCACAAATGGTTATTTGATGAGCCGCTTTTTGCATATATTATACTACAGTTTTAATTAAATTGACACTAAACCTATTATCCCTACATCTAAGAAACAACACAGGGATTTTAACGGCGAGATGACAATAATTGTTAGCTTTAATGGATTGCATTTTAACGCTGATCAGATTTCACAGGCATAGGCTGCTGGACCTCAAGAGGGTTCCAATTCAATCACAGCTAATAAGATCTTTATCCAATAACTACATTGGATCATATATGGTAATGGGAGAAATCTCATTTTTAAAACCATCTCAGAAAACGGTTTGAGGGCAGTAGAGGAAAATACTTAGCTCTAAAGCACTTACTTTATATTCTTCACTTAAACAAAATATTGCAACGATCAAGACCTGCAGTCACAGATTCCTACACGGCCCTGAAAGCTCAGCAGATGATGGGTTCACAGCTCTCATTTGATTCTTTTTTAAGGCCATGACCTTTAATAATAATGTTTGTTGGCGGTTTGTTTGTACCTTGTTGACACCATCCTGGGAGCCCAGGTACCCAGCGGGCAGATTGGCGGCCACAGACAGCTGCTGTTCGTTCACGATGACTCGGCCATCCCTAAGCAGTGGCAGCCATGCTGAACCCACTGTGGGTAAAGAACAGGCACAGCCACGTTTGTAAAGCACGAGCACCACGTACTGTGGAGCCTCATAAAAACTACCATCACACTATGTTAAGTATGCTTGTGTCAAGCGGCACAGCAGACATGTCATGAATTCATTGGTTTGCTTTTTGTGAACACTTTAAATACCCGCTGGTGTTTTCATTCTGAGGGAGGGAGACATGACTGAAAGCCGAAGCCTACCTGGAGTCTCCACCAGGTCTTTCTTCTTGCTGTTGCTGTCACAGCTGACATGGTAGAAGGTGAAGAGAAGGTGATGCTCCTCGTGCAGCTGAGTAGGCAGCTCGATCTTAATCTGAAGGTGAGAGAAACACAGAATCCTGGGGTTGGTTCCCTGATACAGACGGAGCTTTGTATGGGAAAATGAAAGCGAAGAAATGCCCGAGGAGCATTTCCACTGAGGATTCAATGTAGAGCTGAAATGTGCTCTGACAACATGAGAGGAAGTGAAAGGCACCTCCTCACTTCAAAACACACTGCTTTCAAAAAATATACAACTTTCTGACTTTGAGCATATGTCATAGAGCACATCTAATGACTTTTATCCATTAACATGCATATTACATTTCCATTATATAAATAAAACTGATTATGAGTTCCATAGGAATAGAAGTACCTCATCATAGAACTCAGGGTTCTGCTGGTGGTGTAGGACAGCTGCATATGCCTGCTTAGTGAATAGAGGGCCTCCTGGATGACCATAGATACACTGCAGTTGTGATGCAAAAAGAAGGCGATAATCAAACATGAGAGAGAGAGATGAGACCAATTGTTGTAGTCATAGTCATCACAGTGTAGTTGAATGTATAAAGTGCTAGTTGTTGGTTTGGCTATGAAGCCCCAAGTAAAGTCCAACAAGGCAAAAGTCAAGTCCCTAAACCAAGAACGTCAAGTTCAAAGTCAAGACTAACGACTCAGGACTAACGAGTGCGAAGTCAAGTGTCAAGTCAAGACTAAGAGGAACTGTGATATGTAATGATAAGGTATGCACCTTCAGCGGCTGGGCTTCATCCTCATCAGAATCCTTAAATTCAATGCAAACAGCAATATTCCTCGCCTGAAGAGGGGAGACTAAAGTTAAACAAAGGCAGATCATAAACGCTAAAACAAGTTCCAAGACATCCCTGTTGGCCTGGAACAACATGTTTGGAACAAAAGTGTCCATGTCAGATTTCCATTCATTTCTATAAATAGAGGCAAAATATTTGAGGCACAGGATAGCCAACTCTCAGTTAAGATGAAACAGGGCAGAGAGACAGACGGAGAGAGAAGGCAGGTTGGTTTCCTATATGGAGCTGACCGGCTGAAAACAACAGCCCTGTATTAATGTATTAATCAGAAGCTGCTGCTCTGTGTAAGGATAATTCTATCCAGCTCTGCTCTTTGGCTGAACGAGCCCGAGGCGGTTGCCAGTTGTCTCGTAGGCTAAACAGGAATATAAAATGATGACGATAAGAGAATGCTAGCCAAAAAAAAAGCTCTCCAAAAAGGATAAGTCATATGTTTTGGAATGATTTTATGTGACATGTAAAGGATAAAACACAGATTGTGCAGATCATGTAGCCACCAATCGAAAAGCTCAAAGTTTTAATCCCCTATTTCCTCTTGTTCAAGGGATTGTTGCATTAATTCCAATGTACTGCTGAGCATCCACACTGTTCGTACCTTAGCAAAGGATTTCTGTCCGTCATACTTGAGGTTTTTCGGGTACACGTAGAGGTGGTTTTTATAGATAGTAAAAGGCTGGGAGCACTTAGCGATGCAGGGTACAAACTCCTCCACCTCCAGAAGAGCGCTGTCCGGCCCGTTGCCTTCAAAGGTTCTCACAGGGATGTAGGAGGAAGTGACACAATCTGCAAGGCAGGAAACGAGAGGAGTTAAAGGGTTCAAGGTCAAAGTCTGACGATTATAAATAGATGGTTAAACGTGATTTTGTAAATATTTGGAGGCTTTACTGGTTACATCCGGGGCCACACTGTCAATAGTTACATCTAAGTTCCCTAAGAGCACAGGGAGTTTGGCCATTTTCTCTGGTCTGTTGAGAAAAAAAACAGACAGAGAAAGAGCGATTACAAAAACCCATCGGCACCAGAAGCAGTGATATCTTGAAGAGAGGGGGGGAAAGCATACTTCCTGAAGTCAGTCAGCAGTTTGAACATGTCCTCGTCTGACAGCTTGCTGCTGTCTTGTCTGTAAAGAGCTGAGAAGCGAGCGCTTTTGTCCAAAGTTCCAGATGCATCTTTGAACACAGGCCTGCAGAGACATTTAAAAAAAAATCACAGAATCTACTGAAGAGGGAGAGCAAATTTCTGTTTTACACTAGGGGTTTAAAGATGTGTGCCTCCCAACAGGCTGACTTTCTTTTGACAGTTTCCATTCAGTTTGTGTGCAGTGTCCTAAATCTGAATCTGAGAACAAGTCTCCTTCATTTTTAAAAGCTAAAGGTTTTCCCTCAACTGGAAGAAACATTCAGTAGTAGTATATAAATATAAATATGTGTACGACACCAGCCAAGTCTTTTAGACCAAATCAGATACAAGGATTTATGGATATTTTAAAACTTGAACTTTAGAGGTGCTGGTAGGCAGATTTTGTTCCCACCTGCTCCCAGACTTTATGCTAAGCTAAGATAAGAGGCTGCTGGTGCTAGCCTTACATTTACTGTACAGACATGAGTGGTCTTCTCACCTGACTTCATCGTGCCACAAAGAACGGTGACTACAGAAGGATTTTCATACCTTGCAGCCCAGGCGAATGGCATCCTGTACTGTCCCAGTCTGCTGCAGGCTGTCTTAGCATTCTTCAGCACCTTTTGAGCCATCTACATGTAGGCGAGAACAGAGGGGATTCATCTGACAAATGAATCATTCGAGATGAGTGGGCACACTGTGTTTTACTGCCACATCCCCGTCATCACTGCTAATGTCCGTACCTTGGCGGAGTCTGAGCTCTTCATGTAGGGCTCAGTGCAGTGGGTGATCCCCCCCTGCAGGACTTTCTCAATCCTGGCCACCAGGAAGATCTCTGGATGAGGGCACGTGACTGAGAACACGCCCTTTCTGGGGTACTGGAGAGCCCCCTCTGGGAGCCTGTGGCCAGCCAGGGGACCATCACCACTGCCATTGATGAGCAAGTCCTGTCCACTAGTACAGCCGGATGTCATTTGTCGGACCAAAGGGTGGTTGAGGTCCACGTGGAAGTCGGCTGAGATCTTTCTGCTGTTCTGGACGTCAAAGAGGGACAGGACCACATAGAAAGGCTCCACCTTTGATGGAAGAGGAGAGGGAGGAAAATATTTATGGGATGGAAGTTGGAAGATGAGAGGCAAACAGAAAGAGCAGAGGAAAGTTGAAGGGATACCCATCCTTCCTAATGCACTAACGCACATTTTCCATTAAGTCAAAATATACCGTTGATGTAATTCATCTTCCCATTCATTCTTTCCACCATGCGTTTCCATTACACAAACTAGTGTGTGTGTGTGTGTGTGTGTGTGTGTGTGTGTGTGTGTGTGGCAGAGCTAATAGCTGAGATTTCCCAGCTGAGCACTGAGTGTAGCGGGCAGGAGACCTCCCGCTACAGAGACAGAGACCGTGGAGTGACGGCAGGAAACCAGCCTCAGACTGGTGCTAATGGATGGTGGGAGGCCTAGGCTGGTTGCCATGGAAACGGCCATTCATAGTGCCAACAACACCAGTTTTGACGGGTGGGGAGCCAAGTGGGCCATCTGAACTGTCTGCGATCTTCTCAACTCATTTAGACCTCGTCCTCGTTTGCTAAAGGACATTTCCCAGAATTATGAATTATCTGCCTTCTATGTCAACTTTGACCCAGATATGTGGCTGTTTGTGTTTCATGGAAACGTACGTTAGTTGTTGGTCCCTCCTCATTCTCTGCAACGCAGCCCTGCAGGTTGAAAGACAGGTCGTGACAGCTGACCAGGACTCTCTTCCCAAACTTCTCTTCAAACTGCCGCACGTCTGGCTCGATGCCGGAGAAGTCCAGTTTCTGTGGTGACAGGAGATGATATCAAGTAAATGAACCCGATAAAAAACATGGGCAAAGCTGACCTTGAGGGACTGTCAGGTATTATCTGTGTCACCTGCGTGTCGGGGTCCAAAGTGAACAGCTTCAGGCGAGCTTCACTCCTCATTTTGGACTCAATATCTCTGGTGGTCTGTTAAAAACAGCAACAAAAAGAAAGATTCAACATTAGTTACAGCTTGTTACTTAAAAAACGTGCAGCGTTCCACACTCAACTTTTTCCACCCCATCCAGGTACTAATGGTGCACGCACTTGTGCACATGAAATTGCAAGTGTAAGTACATAAGACCATGAAATGAGACACAGCTATAGTCATTTGATCCATTTTTGATATGAAAATATATATTAGAGTGGCTTTATCTCTATTTGTTGACTTGGTTAATGCAACAAATCACAGACTTTGTGTTTAATGGGTTTGTTTTCAGACTGCCACGTGCCACTGCCAGACTACTGTTCAGCACCAGTGTTGGCCTCATCTGGCCCCTGCATTTGGAGACCGTACACACTAAACCAGATGTTTGCTTTGTTAGCACCAACAGGAAAATGTGGGGACCTGGTTGCAGGAAATACAGCTGTTGAGCAATTCAACCCGAAGCAAAACTCCAGCTACAGTTCAGGCTGCTTCCAAGTGAAGTCATGTGGCACCTTCAGACATCCAGAGCACCCCTAAAGTATGTGCACTAATCCATATGGTGTAGGCTTGCTGCAAGCATTGTTTTTGTGTTACCATAGATGGAAAAAACAGGCTACCTGAAAGCTGTCTTGAAAACTTCCAGAGGAGAGGTCTGTTTTTCCATGCTCCTCATCTGTTGGAGAGATCAACAGGAGCTCTGTTAGCTGATGCAATTATATAAAAACCTAATGATGTGTTGGTCACTGCCTCTATATGAAGAGGAAAGGAGAAACGTAAGAAACAAATATGACAATAAAGTTGATTGTCAGGCGTGATATTCATTCAGAAACATCCTGACGATAAATAATTCCTTGGGGTGCAGGCACACTGAAGAATCCCGCAGGCGCAGCAAGCCATGGAGACAAACAAATGCGGACACAAGGCAGGCAAATAAATACTTGATCTGGTAAGGACAAACAAGAAGAAAAACAATGCACAAAAACACACCATCATGCAGGTCTCCGTTCCTCTTCTCCTGCATGGCCTGTTCAAAGCTGCTGTGGAGAATCTTGTTGAGGGTGGCAATCCACTCCTCCATCTCCGCTTCGCTATCCGCGGCCAGCAGGAACGTGCTCTTGTCCTGCATCTTCAGCTCAAAGGCAAACCGACGCACTTTGCTGTTCTGAAAGAACACAAATGCAAACTGTGAAATTCACACATTTTGCTCATTTCAAGTCCCAGTCCTTTAGAGAGCCTTTTTCTACAAGCTGCTTAAAGAATGTACACTTGAGTGCTTCTAAATTCAAATTGTGCGCTATGGTATCAAAGACCCCAGAGCGTAAGGTCCTTTACCTGAACAACCCCCATGCATGAGTCGAGAAAGATGGTTCCTTTGGGCTCCTTGGAGGTGTTCTCGTCCTTGTAGAAGTTGAGGTTGTAGGATCCATCTCCCAGCTGGGCCAGATGGAAGTACCTCCTTTTGAAGGACTAGATGATGAAAAACGAGAATGTAAACATCCCCAAATGGCCTCTTTCTCTCTAAATAATACCACAAGGATGGAGATGGAGCATGGGAAAGCTCAAGGGGAAAAGGTACGAAAGGTTTTGGACTGCTCTTTGCAAAGGCTAATTTGATTTCCATATGTTCAGAGAGAAAAAGACAAATGGACTGGAGAAATCTTAACACTGATAACAAGATATTATTTGAAGATATTAGGTGTAATTATGGCAGATGGGAAACACACCAAATATTGTCAACTTAATAAGACTTACTAAACACTCTTGTGTTCAAGAAGAACACATTTCTATCAAAAGGGAACAAATAATGATTTGTTTTCTGCATGCCAAAAGACTTTCAGAAAAAGACTAGCAGACCAAGTATAACACACAATGGGCAAGGCTGATGCTATTAAGGCTTCTGTTAGAAAAGGTTACTTATATATCAAAAGGAAAACAGGACATGTTTGAAAAGGTTTGGGACCCATTTCTTCCTTTTGTGAGGTGTATTGAGATGACAGATAATCAAGAAGAGGAGGAATACATTCTCCTCGGTGTAAACTATGCAGAACGTTTTCGGTGCGGCCTTGAGGCAGTAATTATGTGACTCATTGTCGATCCCTTGTACAGTGAAGCAAATTTTTATATTTTTAATTTCACATTAGTGTCTATTGATGTCTTTTGCTATTCTGAATGCCTTCCTATGTGCTTGCACATGATTGTGTGTGTCCATAAAAATAAATATATTGTTTAAAGTGTTATTATAAGTTATAACTTATTTTAGGCTTCATGTAAAAACAACACAATCAATTTAAAGAGACATTCCAAAAAGCCTGTGCTGCGTTTAGTGGCTCAAGTTGTCGCTGTACTCACCCGCATAGTAACACTGATTGCACTGTTCATGTTGCCTTTGTACAGCCAGCCGTGTTTCGACACTCCTCCCTTCTGAGATCCGAGGGAGGCCGTGTCCTACAGGAGGAGGTGCAGAGAACACACATAAATACATGTGTTCTACCCGTACATGGAACTGAACACAGATTACAATTGCATACGTCTCCCTGTCCTCCAGTCATGCACACACTCTCACATACATTTATGTACACACTTGGCTTTGAGCTTAACAATCTGCTGACTGCCCTCAAGGCGAGTGGGAGGAGAGGCCCACACTGACTGTCCATCTAATCCTTCATTAAGATCAACATTTACACCAACACTGCACTTCTCTAATCTCAGGGGACTTCAGCTGTGACAGGGTGTCCATTAAAGGTCACTGGCCTTTGGTTAAGTCAATGCCTGAAGCAAGGTAATTACTGGGAGGGGCTGTGCCCGTAAAATCCTAAAATGTCATAAAGATCAAGGCGAGGGCCTAAAGCATTAAACAAAACATCCAAAGGGTCTCTTGTAATGAAGGAGTGGCATTCAACAAATGAATACAACGTGGTGCAATAAATAAAATGTGAGATTTGGGCATGAGCAGAAGTGACATGTGAGAGGACGATGGGACAAACAGGGTGCCCTAAAGAGGACAGAAAGTTTGGGAATGGATGGACTTGCCTCGTCTTTTTCCACATCTTCATCCACCTCGAACAGATGAGCTGCCAGCTTCTCAGGTCTCAACACCTTACTGAAAGTGCAGGGACGTACAGCACACTTTACAGGGTAAAATATAGACTATAAGAATTCACATGAACGCAAATGCAAAGACAGGCAGGATTTGTGAAATCTACTCTGGTCTGTTTTGGTAGCCAATGCAAAAATATCAGAACACGTGCGATAAGATCAAACATTTTAGATCCAAAGAGTTCTCCAGCAAATGTGTTTTGGGCCCAATGAAGACCCCACGTTGCTGCCATGGACAGGCCAGAGAAAAGTGCAATGAAAGAACAAATTCTGGATGTAAAAGAACATATGAAAACATTCTGGAAATGTGGTTTAAAGGTAATAGTTGGTATCAAAAACTCTATGAAATATACACATATATTTCAGAATCCAAAAACTGCTTAAATGTCAAGGATACTCAGTAATGCATAGCTTTACAGGACGTAGCCCAAATTCTGCAGCTGCTTCTCAAAGTGCAGCTCAAACCCCAAATGAACAGTTTGTCTTTTGACCTTTACAAGACCCAGCTCGCTCTAGGGAACAACTAGCATAAACAGTGTCAAGGCCAAGGCCAGGGCTTGTCTACATTTTGCTCCACAGTGTCTTAAGCAAGACACACAACATCTGTAAAGCACATTCCTGTCCTTAAAGAAAGTGGCCGGACCATTGTGGGGGCTTTAATGATATCAATCAACGGCAGTCCCAGAATAGCTCAGCTTATCCTTGGTAGGAAAACATAGGAAGCCTTCTATTGTTGTTGTGGAAGAGCTTGGAGCCTCAGGGACAGCGTTTTTCCCTGTTTCTAGAGAGCTGGCTGAAGCATTCACTGGGCTGCAAACACAATAAGATTCCACACTATCCATTGGTGTGTTATGCTATGCTAAGCAGACTATTAGCTGAACAGCACATTTATGGATCTAAAGCTACAGAGAAAATACAAAGCTACAGATATAACAAATACACAAGCAGTCCAAGTGTGATGGCACACTGCTATGCAAATTGACACATTTTAAATCGCCCATTCACTCATTCAAATTGATTTGTACAACAAGAGCAGTGTGATGAGTTTGTCACGCATCAAAGCAGAATAAGTGAAGGTGAACATCTGTTTAATTTGATGAATTTAAAGGGACATTGCACTTTCAAAGTGGGGGAAACGGATTAAAAAATGGATTAAAAAATGTTAAAAATAGAATAGGCTGAGATGCTGACTGTTAGTAGCTAGCATGGCTCTAGCCCTGTGACTGTGTCATCAAGGGAGCCCGTTTCACACTCAAAAACAAGCTTCGACACAAATGTCAGATTTATGCTTTGTTGGTAAAGTTTCTAAAGGATTTTTTTCTGTTTTACAAGAGAAAAGGCTTCAAGGATGATGGTCGGCTGGTCGGCTTGAAAAATGTTTGTCGATAAAGAGTGACTGAGCTTTTGTATTGAGCCCTCCCTGCCTGGTCAATGCCTTTCAAGCTCCTTACCTTTGGCTAGCAACACGCTTTTTGTTAAAGAATTGTATTCTGTCCAGCTAACCAGCTCCTTTCAGAGTCACAGAAGACATTATTTAAAACGATCAATACGAAATCAATAAAACCGATCTTTGTGTGAAGTGGCAGAAGCACTCGGATCATTTACTTAAGTAAAGGTGTAGAAATTCTCAGTTACAAATACAAGTCCTGCATTCAGTCATTAATAGAGAAACGTACGTATCACTTAAATGTTGCAGCTGGTAAAAGGTGGGACATTTAAAAAACACTTCCCTCCAACGTGGAGTTGAAGTAGAAAGTAACATTAAATGGAATTGCACAAGACCTGAAACCAGTTCAGCTCAACTATTACTCTGCATTTAAAACAGAGTAGGTGGCAGTGACCTTGGCTGCATGACTGCTGCTTAGTAGACTGAGCGCTACAGTATTTCTTCTTTCACAGAGACCACAGTCCACGATGGACCTGTCGGGAAAACGGTGTACACCTCACAGCACCGGTTAACACACACACACACACACACACACACACACACACACACACACACACACACACACACTCACTTTGGGAGCTGCCGGAAGTCTCCAGAATACTCTTCGTACTTGTAATAGACCACATGCCAGTCGGACTTGTAGGTTTTGATACACTGCAGAGACAGAAAGTGAAGAGGGGGTGAGGGGTCATTTCAACAGAGCTAATTAAGACGTGTGCTTACATACATGCTGTGTTTCTTTAAAACAACCTCAGACAGGTGTGGTATGCTTGATTTCCATCCAGAAAAAAAGTTGTTTTGTAACAATGGATGAACAACATATGCCAGTAGTATCACTTGGTTTGTGATATTCCAGTACGGGTTCATCAATTCCGCAAATTTGTAAAATACACATGTTGTTTGAGGTAAGGGGTCGCTTAAAAGTGGAGAAAAAAAATTCAAGGCTGCACAGCTGCTCCAGATGTAGCTGTGATGTAATTCCTGGCTGCAGCCATGAGGGACTATCCCCTATCAGGCTCTATCAGGCCGCACCCCGACAAACCCCAGCTCCCCTGAAACAACATGACGTGAACCACCGGTGAACCGTGGACTCCATCTGTGGCCCATCCTCGGCACCGTCAGGCAGCACGTGAGGGTGGAGAACACAAATGGAAGTTCATTAAAAGGCTAACAGCAACATTATTGACATGCACCCCATTGTCTCTAAATCACGCGAGTGGCCAACAAAGACTTTTCTTTTTGCACTAGCTTTCTCTCAAATCTGAGCAGCTCTGCTTCCTCCGTAGGCCATGAACCAACCCAAAGGAATCTTCGTCTGGATTTATGTCTTAACTCATGAGCTCCAGTATTTGATGGGTCTTCGGGGTGTGAGAATGAGGAGAAGCACCTGTGTTTTGGGTGAAAGGAGAGAAAACATGGCTGCGCTCCAAACAAAAGGATAGAGCAGGGCTTCGGTCACGACAGAGAGGTTGAGCCTTTGGCCGAGATCGAGGGATAAAGAATGGACAGAGCGGGCTCGCGTCCAGGTATGTGTTAGTTTTACCTCTTGGACAAACAGCGAGTGCGCTTCTTTCTCAGCGGCCTCTGGCACGGTGGAGAACAGAGTCCTGCCCTGGCGCCTCAGGGTGGAGATCTGAGGGGAGAAAGGGAAAGAAGGCCTGAAAAACAGACTGATGGAAGAGATTGGCACAACAGATCCATCCTGCTGGTGTTTTGATACAGCAGGGCAAATGCACTCACACAGTGAACCCATTTCCCGCTTTGGGGGAGAAGGAGAAGGAATCTCTGAATTTCTGATTCCTTATCCTTCGTCCAGATGGTCAAATCGCATCATGTTGTCAGCTCCCACTGTCAAATCTGAGATGTCAAGGAATAGTTTTGGGAAATACACTTATTTGTTTTCATAATTTGTTGCAGCCTTTATTGTTCCAGTCCTTTCCTCTGTTAGTCTTAAACGGGTGCAGCCAGAGAAAGGAGAGCAGGAGTCTGTAGCCGAGGAGCAAAAGACGCCTCTGGGCATCCAGACTGTTGGACAGCCAAGCCTTCTAAGCTGCAGCCACCGTTGCTCCCACTTAGTGCTCTGCTTTTCTACGTAACCCACAAAGATGAGTAGGAAACAGTGGCACAATGACCTACTTTTGTCCCAAATCTCCTATTCTTACACTGGCAAGCGTGCAGTTATTGAGCCTCTGCCTCCATTTGTCCAGTTCTCTCTTGCAACGGCTAAGACGTGTCAGTAGCCCAAAGTGAGCTTGGTTTGTTCAAACGTGTAAAACATCTGCAGTGAGGAACACGTTGGGCATTCAGGCTGATAATGTATTGAGCTGTTTGGAGAAATGTAATGTTTTACATTTTTTCTGTAGCTGTAAAATAAAAATAAAAGACCTTATTAAAGGAAAAGTTCTGCATTTTGTGAAATACACTTAGAGCCTATTATCTTTGCATCTTTTTTGTTTAATCTGTATAAAAGCCAGAATATAAAAATGACTCACTAATTAAACAAGATAAAAATTTGTTAATTGGCTTTAGAGGTGCTGTTAGGCCCTTATGCTAACCTAATCTAATCATCTCCCGGCTCTCGCTTCACATTAAGTGTAAGGGCGCGATGGTGGTGTCGATCTCCCCATTAAACTCTCAGCAAGAAAGATAATATTTCCAAAATGTCTAACTATTGATTTAAACTCAACAGTGTGTGAGCAGGATGAGATAAAACGTCAGGGGCTATGTTGCCCTGTGTTTGGTGTTCATGAAATCTAAAGCTTGAACCGATAACTACCAATTAGCATACAACACAGTACGACACTTCATAGACACTTCATTTGTACTCGCACAAGCTTTAGAGCCTATTTCTCAGTCTGCACTTTTGCCAATTCACTGGGACCAGCCTGTCCATTTGATGTCACTCATGGACGTGCACCGCTGTCAGTCAACTGTTAGCAAGAACTGCTGGCTAGCAATTAACTGCATTCCTTTCACAGTCATTAAACCGGGGGCTTTGATGGCTTCCACTGGGCCAGAGGAGCGTGTTCCTGGTGGGAGTGACACTGCGGGGCAGATGGGGTGATGCCAGGCAGGAATTAAATTCTCTAGCACTGAGATAGCTGGGCAGAGTGGTAGGGGATTGGAGGAGAGGGGCGAGTCTCATTGATAATCCTCCTTCTACTATAATGTAGACTTGGAGACTATAATGTGTACGTGTGGACTCTATACTCTGTTCTACACAAACGCGCATCTAGGGGACGGTGATCCATAACTCAGCAGTTTACCTCCTTTACTGTGAGCATGTGTGTGTGCGTGTACCACAAGCCCAGTGATGTAAAACATATGGCAGGTTAGACAGATGGACGGACTGGGTCAGACACACACACACACACACACACATGCAAAGAGTCCTAATGGCTGTGCTCTGCAGACAGCCTTGTAATGAAAACCACTCATCATCTACTGATTGTGGAATAGTCAGGAAGCAGACTGTACGTTGAAGATTTCCCTCCACATACTCCGTAATTGCTACGAACTTTGTCTCACAATTCTCTGTTCTATTCTCTAGTGTTGTTGCCTTAATTGGCCTGTTGGGATGGCATTGTCTCTATGACGACAACAACACTGGACTGAGAAAGGGAAGATCTTCTAAAACTGGTCACAAATACGTAGTTACACTTTTATAAAAGGCTCAGTAATTACCTAAAACAGCCGGCCACTGTAGTTTTTAGAAGACGTTATACAAACAGAAAGAAACTGTCTTTTTTTAATCATTTTTGATGTAAACAATGGAGCTCTATTGCAAAAGAAAATATTGAAATTGACCAGACGCACCCTTTAAAGTCTTAATCACAATATTTTTCAGGAGTTTTGAGGAAGGACAAACATTTGAGCATGAGTCTGTCCCTGTTTTCTCTGTCTCTCTCAAAAGGGAGTGGGCCCACGCTGAGATCCACCTCAACACCGTGGTGACGTGATGTTGACACAGTCTTTGAGCTCCTTCAAACACAAGCAGCAGATCTATGAGGCGTGCAAACATATAAGACCGTGAGCCAGCGATTACATACAGTATGTTTCACATCATAATCTGTCACGTGACTCCTGCATATCATATTTGTTTGTCTCCCGTGGTAACACACAATGGAGGTGAGACCACTTGCTTCACGAGTCTGATGCAGCAGTGTTTAACTATTGAAATGTAAATGCATCCACAGTGTGGCTGTTTCACCAAGCACAGTTTCCTCCGACCACTCCCAGCATTCAAACCTGCAGCTCTGAGGTTACTGCTGTCATACAGCACATCATCCTTCTGTTCTTCAGTGCATTGCAGGAGTTCTGCTTTCCTTACTTTATCCCAACATGCTTCACCCACTACTGCCACTGATTCCCCAGTATGACCTCAAACAACCTGCTGAAAACACGGGTTGTTTCCAGCTGCAATGAATAGTGATGGCAAGTTGACCCAGTGCTGGAAAGTAACTAACTACATTTACTCAAGTACTGTACTTTACAATTTTGAAGAAATTGTACAATACCTGAGTACTTCTATGTTATGTGACTTCAAACTTTGCAAATCTTTGCAGGATAAAGGGGAACTCCACAGATTTTACACATCAAAGTGTGTTTCCAGGCTTTCCAGGCGAGTATTGTTGCATATGTTCTGCATAAAGTAGCATAAAGCATTTTTGTGTCTCCAGGGGGAGTTTGGGAAGTCTGATAAATGTCCTCAAGTGACGGCAAACTTCTTAGAAAAGACCTAGAAAATATCCTTTTCTACATGTAAACAGTGGTTTCACGTTTCTGCATTGGCGCGCAGCCTTAATCAAAACCAGATTCAAGGTCGCTGCTCTGCGGCCGAGTTTGACCTGTGAGCTAAACAAACAGTGACCTACAGGGCTCAATAAAGAAGTCTAACTCCACGTCTTACCTGGAAGTCGTCCGTAGGGAACTGCAGCATGTCCCGCAGAACATCACTCATGATCTGGGTCTTCCTCTGCAGAAGCACAGTCTCATAGTCCAGAGGCTCTATGATCTTCGGCTTTACCTGAAAGAGCACATTACAGCAGGGGGGGGGGTCAACAAGTGGCAATGCAGACTACCTGCAGCGTGTCTTTGTTCTATCCCATTTCTATAAAAGTTTCATCCGGAGAAAATGTTTTGACCACTAGCTGTACAATGGCAACATTAGTATCAGTGTATGGGCTGTGGGGTGAGTTACAGAGGGAGGTCTGGGGTATACGCGCAGTCTGGACAACAACTTGCTATTGTCCTTTCACAGAGCTACTGGTTGACAGCTACACCAGCAGGAACTGGCACAGAGGCAGAGATGAATGTGGGTTAACAGAAGAGGAGATGCTAGATGAGAGAAGCAAGGGATGGATGGATGAGCGAGAGTCTGTGTGTGCCATTGTACCAATCACTGCGTCACAAGCTCACGTTCAAAACATCATTAATAGGAGTTCATTGCAGCGCCACAAAATCTCTCTTTTGAGAGTTTCCGGGGATAGGTTTTACCTCCTCGTAGCAATGCTCGGCTACAGGAAGATACACCGTCCAACCAGAATACTTCATTTCATAGTAAATCCATACGCCACATTAAAACAAAGAGGGCTTTGTAAGCGTTGATGCTTGACAGTAGGTGAGATAGTTCAGGATCTAGAGGAGCTTTAACTCCCCCGGCTCTTCAGACGTCAGCCCTAACATTCCAGAGAAAACACCCGAGGGATTCCTCCAGCATGCCCTCCCTCAGCAAGCCTGACCGGGACCTTAGAACAGATCTTCACATTTGACCCACGTGTGGCTGCGTCTGCATATTACGATCCAAGGAAGTGCACAAAGCCACGATCTAGTTAAAGCCGAGCTAAGACAGATTTTACATACTTCACAGTCGAGACAGCTTAAATCATAAAGTGGGGCTACGTATGTTAGCTAACTATGTGACACCCTACCTAATTTATACCTGTAGACTCGATTTTTTTGCACCAATTCATCTCAGGTAAAGATAAGGCCACTGTGCATAAAGTGTAAGTCAAAACTTAAGAATGAAGAGTTGCCTATACTGCAGTTATCAACCGCAACGCTCACCTCTCTGTACGATTCTACATTTTTACAGCGCTGGGGACTGAAAGCGGCTGCTAGGCGTGGCTGCGATCCAGATCATTTGGATTAGCCTCTTGGTCCCGGTCCAGTGAACACAAAACAAACTGGGGCCAATTAAACTGACGGCGGACCATAGATTTACATTTTGATTCATCTCCCAACCAATCCTCCTGATGATGTCATGAAAATATCCCTCCACATCTCTCGGCCCTTTACGTGTAGAAGATCATCTGATAAGCAGAAAATCGTCTGTCCTGATTTCCAGCTGGATATCTGGCATTCACACGGGAGATAACAACAAGCAGATGTGAACTGTGACTTGTCAGTAATTACCTCACACGACTACATCACGTGATGGTCGAGTTTAAATTAGAGGCCGAGGAAGATGTAGCTGTTCTTATGCCCTATGAGGTCAAATACTATAAGCTTAATAATACTGTTACCAAACTAGTGATTTACAATTTATAATGTTGATCTGCTGATCAAAAATGATCAAGTAAAGCAACAAAATGTAGTAAAGAGGTATTTTACAGTGTTCTTCAAACCGGTGAACCTGCATCGTTATCAATGGACCAGAATTTGCGGCCAACTTGTCAAACTCCCTGACTCTGACACGCAGAAACAGTTAATGAACAAAGGGAGCCACAAGTGCTCCATTTCCTAAAAAAAGATCCACATTCCACCCCCTGGAGAGGTGTTCCCTGAAGCTGCTTTTTCCCCTTTCCGTCTAACCCTTTTAAAATATCTTCAAAGTCACTGTTGAAAGGGAACGTAAGAGATAATGAAACTTGGTTAAACAAATCAGATCACATCGGTTCCTTCTAGCGAGCGACTCCCGGAACGAGCACGAACTTTGCTTCTGTGTAAAACAGTGCACAGTGCACACTTACCGCTACCACCTGTGACCCAGCCTCCACCTCTGCCTCAATCTCAGCCAGGCTCCTGTACTGCTGAGGAGACTCTATCACCATCTCCCTTTTGGGGCCTTTGCCTGCCCGGCCCTGCATGGTGGTCAGTCCTGCCTGCGTGTAGCCTGGAATCAGGTGTGAGACTCAGTGCACGCACGCTGCCATGGCACAGAGCTCCCCGCAGCGCGTGGAGGCTGAGAGGGCTTTGCCGACGTCCAGTGAGGCTCCCTCTGTCCTCAATCACAAGAGTCCTGCCTCCCTCTCCCTCTCTGCAGCTCTGTCTCTCATCAGAACCGTAGGGCCCCTCCCACCCGCACAGCTGCACAGCTGTGAGGGTGGGAGTGTGTGTGTACAGTATGTGATTTGGGTAAGGAGGAGGGGAGGAGAAA
>JAVQJD010058789.1:0-15488 GCA_036023655.1 Nannoperca australis
TAGTGTGTGTGTGTGTGTGTGTGTGTGTGTGTGTGTGTGTGTGTGTGTGTGTGTGTGTGTGTGTGTGTGTGTGTGTGTGTGTGTGTGTGTGTGTGTGTGTGTGTGTGTGTGTCAGAAACTCCACAGTGGACCTGCTCACCTTGCTGCAGTGATGTAGCTCAGGGTGTGGCAGTAAACCGTGACATCCCAGTTGAGTGTGGTTGAAAGTGCAATATACTCATAAGTACCACCTGCTTTCTACCCTGGTGTTCAGTTCCTAGTCAAAACCTATTTTTTTGTTTTCCTGTATGACAAACGACGTGTGATGCTTTTGTTAGAAATATACAACAACAAGTAAGATTATTCTGTGGTTTCAAGATTAAGTTTGGAAAATGGACCTTGTATCTTGTTACCTTAATGAGCTGCATGGATCCTCTACAGGTTGGACAACGTGAGGAACAAGATGTGGGTGGCTATCTTTGGCGTCTTCTCCTGTGGCCTGGCGGTTGTCTCCTCCTTTGGCTTGCTGCTTTACATTGGAGTGCCATTTGTCATTACTGTCGCAAACTCTCCTTTCCTTATACTCGGTGAGGAAAAGCACCTGTGTCCTTTTATGTTGCATACTGTACTTTTAGGTTAAAGTTTTTATGTTTTACATTAAAACTCCCGTAGATTTTACATCACAAATATAATTCTTTCCAGGAATCGGTCTCAACAACATGTTCATAATGGTGTCCGACTGGCAGCACACCAACGTGAAAGACTCAGTGCCAAAGCGGATGGCTCACTCTTACAAAGAAGCCATTATGTCCATCACCATCACCGCCCTGACCGACGTCCTCAAGTTCTTCTTAGGCGTCCTGTCCGACTTCCCGTCCGTGCAGTCGTTCTGCCTGTACACCAGCACCTCCATCATATTTTGTTACATCTACACCATCACCTTCTTGGGAGCCTTCCTGGCTCTGAACGGGAGGCGAGAAGCCAGCAACAGGCACTGGCTGACCTGCTTAAAAATACCATCAGACAATTCTGATAATTCTTCTGAGCTTTATAACATGTGCTGTGTCGGAGGCGACTATGATAAGAACACCGGAGCAGAAAAACAAAAACTACCGAGTCAGTTCTTTAAGAATTACTACGGCCCTTTTTTGATGAAACGCTGGGTCAAGGGAGTTGTAATCTTTCTTTACTTAGTATATTTAGCTGGAGGTATTTATGGATGTTTCCACATACAACAGGGGATTGAGCTCTACGATCTGGCAGCTGATAACTCCCACGTCACGACATACAACAAGAAGGAGAGGCAGTATTTTTCTGCTTACGGTCCAGCTTTGATGGTCATTGTTAGTAAGGAATTCCCATATTGGGATAAGACCAGGAGGCACCAACTTCAGGGATGCATAGAGGACTTTAAAAGGCTCCATTTTGTGGATGAGGATGTCTATACGTCCTGGCTGGACTCTTATTTGTCATATGGACAAGAAACACATTTAAACCTTGATGATAAAGGTGTTTTTCTCAAAAATCTATCCAATTTTTATGATTTATTTCCTTTTTTCAAGCAAGATGTGAACCTCACCGGAGAGGCCATCTACGGATCCCGGTTCTTCATTCAGACTGTTGATATTGCCAACGCCAGCATGGAAATCCACATGCTCAAAGATCTTAAAGCCGCAGCGAGCAGATGCACAGCAGCATCTTTATTAGTCTATAACCAGAAATTCATCTTCTACGACCAGTACGGCGTGGTGGTCAGTAGCACGATTAAAAATGTTGGCGTGATCACAGCTGTGATGTTGGTGGTCTCTCTCCTGCTGATTCCTGACCCCCTCTGCTCATTATGGGTGACTTGTTCAATTGGTTCAGTGACTGCGGGGGTAACTGGTTTTATGGCGCTGTGGGACGTCAGTCTCGACTCCATATCCATGATAGTTTTTACCGTCTGCATCGGCTTCACTGTCGATTTCTCCTCTCACGTGTCTTACGCCTTCGTCTCCAGCAAGAAAACGAGTCCCGATGACAAGGCCGTGGACGCGCTCTCCAATTTAGGCTATCCCATACTTCAAGGGGCCTTGTCCACCATTCTAGGGGTGTCAGTGTTGTCCATGTCTCAATTTCACATATTCAGAACCTTTTTTAAGATCTTCTTTCTCGTCATGTTTATTGGGATGCTTCACGGCCTCATTTTCATTCCAGTAGTTCTGACATTATGTAGAAGCCGCTCGGAGGGGGATGAAAGTAAAGACAAGAGTTTGAAAATCAGCAAACTCTGACCGCTGTTACAATGCTGATCACGTGTAGGTTGTTAGACATATTATGTAAATGTATTTCAAAACAACATTGAAAGTGATTGAAAAGTCAGTATAAATAATCTTTTGAAGCCAAAAAAAGTCTGAAACCCCTCAAACTCAAGGAAGCCTTCTGCCACAATATTTATGTAAAGACGTGTAAGTTAAGGTGTACTGTATTTTGTAAGTTATTCCTTTTTATATTCATTTTGTTGACGATTTTCAGTGATTTTGTAAGTAGCTATTTTTGTATTCAGTGCTTTATATTTGAATCATATTGATCGTTTGCTATTCCTTAACAGATATATTGTCCAGTTATTTGTGTTGTCGTGCTCTTCACATGGTAGCTGAATGAAACACATACATATTACAATGATGACTGACTTGGGTATTATAAATAAAAGTTGGTTTACAACCAAGAGGAGGTCCTTCTGATCATTTTCATGTCACTGTGACTGAAATCTCTAAGCAATGTGATGGCTCTGGGCTGCCTCTGAGGCTGCATACGCAAGGGTCATTCCAACATATACCATGCACAAATGTGAATTTGTCCTTTCAACATATTACAGTGATGCAACGCATGCAGGTTTGTGTGGCTGCAATCGGTGCCCTGAAATACCCAGATCTTCATCAATAACCCCATCAAACCACATGGGGCAGGAAAAAAAGTAATGCTTATCAAATGCCATATTATTCCAAATTATATTTAATTAAGCTGCAAAGCAATCTCTCAATTCTAGGAATTGGTGTTGACGACATGTGATGGTGTCCAGCTGGCAGCGCATTAACATTAAGAAGCCACTGCCCATGCAGATGGTTCACACCTACGAAGAAGGCGCTATGTCCACCTTCGTCATCACCGCCGTGTCTGAATGTTCTGCAGCACCGACATCAACATCCGAATGGAAGTCAGTGAAGAAACACGGGTCACACAGTACAGGGTCAAGTTTTCCCACTTGTTTTCTGTACAGTGGTGCAGTGATGGCAGCTCGTGTGTTCGGGGCCGTTTGCTTGCAGATATGAAGATTTCAAGGTCCTGGCAGGCAGCTGTATGTAGGTTAGTCAAGGAACCCGAGAGGTCTTCAGGTTCCACCTTCCAGCATCCCTGGTGGCCCGTGCAGCGCGCAGCTCCGTCACCCTCCGTCACGCCTGTCGTCCTCAGCCTCCTCCCAGGACGAGAGGCCTCCAGCCCACACAGCGTGACGTGACATGCCCTCCCGGCCAGGAGAGAGAGAGCAACCTTAGAGCTGAGTGAAGGAATAGATCGGATCCCCCCTTTTGCTGCTCAGTAAAACCCAGATCCTTCAGTGTGGTCTGCAACAGCTCACCTCAGCTTAGAGGACATGAACGACACGTCACGGTTGAGAGGGAGGCATGGCTGAGTTTTCACACCTGTTGAAATGTTGTTGGTGAGACAGAAACAGAACTTTAAAACTTGATCTTACATTTGCACTTTATGGCCAAACGTTTTCGGACACAAGGACATTAAATCCACGTGGGGTTGTTGAACGTCTCATCGTCTCAGTGATATGTTGCTTTACGAACCTCCACTCTTTCTGGTTTTTGTTATTTCACATAAGACATTTTTTACCTCACTGGTTTGAAGTGGGCGGGGCTCAGTGGGAAAAAGATGATGTCATCTACTTCCATGCACCAATCAGAATTCGAATCACACTGATGACTGTTAGTGGGTTGTTTGGTCACTGTCAATCAAATGTGATTAAACCGCACTCACATCGGCCAGATAAAGTACATTTACTTCGTTACTTCGAGTGTTAAACACTTTTTTGATTGCTGCTTGTTATCATGAATGTTTAATGTTAGTTTCCAGGGGACTTTAAGGAGCCTGACAGTCTTTGAACAGGGGTGTCCCCAGATCTTTGGGTATATACCGTCTTAATCACACATCTTATTGACATATAAGTCAATATAACTCCTCCCATTTCCTTAATTTCCGCCCTGCTTTTATTTCCTGTGTTTTATTTCCTACTGTTGGCCTGGACAGTGTGGTCCAAATTCCCTGCTCTCTTTAATTAGTTTCACAACTTTTAATGAAAGTTCATGTCATAAAGCTGGTTGACACTGACCAACATTAAAATAATCCACTATTGGAAGCCAAAAAAACTAACAAGAGAACAGATCTCTATCAAATGATTTGAATGAACTGCTTAATACTGACTTGATCTGTTTCAGCGCCGGACAGCTCCTGAACCGCGTCACCGGGTTCAGCACCGGACAGCTCCCTCGCCGCGCCGTGATTGACAGAAGAAGCGGCCACACGCGGATCCATGGCGCTCCTGGAGCCCCGTGAGACGATGAAGAAGACGGGCGTTAAGGGCGCACAGCTCCCGGCGTCTCCCTCCGCGGCTCTCGCAGGCCTTCTTAATGCGTGTTGTGGTCGGAAGAGGGCGGAGTGCGTCTGCCATCCCGGTGAGAAGCTGCCTGGCTCGGTGGCTCCTGAGAAATATATAAATATAAGAACAACCTGCCCCCTTTACCCCTCCCTTCCTGCTCGTTTGGATTCAGTGTGTAAAGCCTGCGCGCAGAGGGAGAACGTCCGCCGCGCAGCAAAGCCAAGACAGTCTGGTCTTCCAGTGAGAGAGAGAGAGAGACGTGCAAACAGCTGCAAGCGGATCCTCAACATCAACAAGCTGCATGAGGCGTCTGTAAAGAAGGAGCCGGGATTTGGCGAGGACAGCGAGGGGTTCCTTACGGTTTCCCCCCTCCTCTGCGTTGGATCTCAACAACAGAGGCGTGGAACTTGCAAGAATATCCTACAAGTGGCGAAGCGATGGTTTAGCGAAGCAATTTGGTAGATTTTCTCCAGCACGCCCGCCCAGCGACACTGTAATTCCGAGCAGCAACCCCCCCCCCCCCAAACAAAAAAACATCTGTGGACGCTTTCAGGAGGGAGATGGCTGTTTTCCGGCTGTCGTTGCTGCTGCAAGTGGGATTTGTGATCGCATCAAACCACGAGTATGCGGAATGGTCCTCGCGCGGGGAAGATGCGATGCACGGCGCTCAGACTCACCGTCGGCAGCTGGCGCATCTCCGCGCGCCCCAGCGTCCTCCCGGGGAGACGGCGGAGCTGCAGCAGAAAACAGGGGAGCATCTCCCCAGGGTGGTCACGGCTTTCCTTCACACGGGAGACTCGACCACCTTAAAGCACGCCAACTGCTCGCGGAGGTACGAGCTCGCCTCTCTGCGGGGAAGGTCACAAGCCAGCCCGCATCACTCCATGAGCAGCGCGCTGGGGACGGTGCTGCACGCCACAAACTTCCTCAACATGATCCTGCAAGCCAACAGGTCCAGAGAGCAGAGTCTCCGGCGAGACATCGAGTGGTACCATGCCTTAGTCCGGAGTATACTGGAGGGAGACAGCAAGATTCACCGGGCGGTGGTCACTTTTAGCGCGGATTCGTCCGTGGAAAGGCCCTCGGTGCTTCTCCAAGCCACCAGGGCCGGTGGAGAGATAGTCCTCCAAGACCTCTCCAGCATGGCCCACCAGCATCTGCACAACCGCACCGCAGACACGGAGTGGTACCACGGGGTCAAAGACAGGAAGAAGCCCAGTTTCCATAAGAGGGTGCTGAGCCAAGATTTTAGATCAGTTGACAATTCTTTAAAAAGAGGAGAGAGTTTTATCCCAGACAAGACACATGTCAAGTGGTCTGCGCCCTACCTGGAGTGTGAAAACGGCAATTTTGTTCCCCGCTGGCTTTTGACCTTATCAGCTGCTTTCTATGGCCTGAAGCCCAACCTGGCTCCTGAATTCAGGTATGCACACAGATGGTTGAAATCTGAGCAGTGGTGCTTGTTATAAATAGAACAGCAGAAGCTTGGCATTACAACTGTTCATAAAGCTGTTCACACACCTGTGATGCCTTTACTTGTGTTATAAAACTGCATTCATGCGAGGGAGATGCATGCCGAGCTAAAGGTGAGTTCAGGTGGGTTTAACCACCACTACATCTCCAGTTCCCACACACATCTAAATGAGGTGCCTCGCTTTCCTCACCTAACATACCGCAGCTTCCCACTGGCCTCCCCCGTTGTTATACGAGGGGGGTTTTCTTCTCTCCTCCAGTCTGACAAGGCGGCGGGATGCTAAAAATAACCCTTGATGTTAGTGGATGTAGCAGTGGTGGAAACCTCTGGCTACAGGCCCTAATTCGTTTTTCAAACTCACTCTGCAGCATGCTTTACCACTCAGGAAATGTCGTGTGCCCTTTCTTTTCCCTTCTTCAAGGAGGGGGTGGGCTGCTAAATCAGCGATGAGTCAGAACCTGAGATGAGAGACAGCCAATCTTTTTTTTTTCAAAAAGCAACAGCAGCCAGCGTCAGAAATGCTGGAATATGTCTGATGTTTGGGTGCTTTGTACAATCCATGTCCTAAAGCCACTCCTGCTGCAGCCTGCTTGTGTAATGTGCCATGTTTACGCCACCGGTCCTGATATGCACTGGAACAGTCAGGTGTTAAGGCTCCATAGCATCCTGACCAGCATCTTCCCAATGAATATTTAATCCAGATCACTAGTTGTGTGTGTACCGTCTTGGATGAATCTTTAATTGATACACTCCAGTCGCTCACAGGCAGGGACGCATTGCAAATGAGTCAAAACCTGCAGTGATTATTCCGTAATAGGCTATCATCTACCTGGTGTTATTCCAGACTAAAGCCTCTCAGAGCAGCAGTCTCCCGCTGAAGCAATCTGATAGGAAATTAGCCTGTACACTCAACTGATGACCAGCAAACCCTGTTTTACACCAGAACTTCAGCCTACCATTTATTCGGGAAGCCAAATTTATGATTTCCACGGTCAAAGGAGCCGTTTTGTCGTCCATTTTTGCCCCTTTTGAGGCCTCCTGCACTGAAGGTGTGACATGAGTGGGCGTTTGGTATTGTTTAATGTCCCTGGGTAGTGGCCCGCTCAGTGGAACTAAAAGACGCTTCCAGCTGTGCTTCAAGGAGCAGGAGAGCAACATCCATTCATGAATTTCTCACTTATGTATTGCTTGTTTGGATTGCCTAAAACTATTAGGCGGAAGGCTCTTTGTACCTAAGACCAAAGCAAGTACTTGACCATTTGACATTTGGGGAAATATGCTTATTCGCTTTCTTGCTAAGGTTTAGATGAGAATTGATACCACATACCATGCACTGTGTGTGCAGTAAATATGAAGCCACTGGCTGGTTATCATAAAGACAGAAAAAGCCTGGTTTGTTCGTTCAACAAACAGGATCCAACACAGTAGCTTTAGAGGTGCTGGTAGGTGGATTTTATTACCTTTGGAAAGAGCCAAACTAGCTGTTTCCAGTCTGTATGCTAAGCTAAGCTAACTAAGCTGGTAGCTGTATCTTCCTATTTAGCACGCAGATGTTTGCATGGTAAATATGGAGCTACCACCAGCAGCCAGTTAGCTTAACTTAGCATAAAGACTGGAAGCAGGGGGAAACAGCTTGCTTGGTTCTAGCGTGAAGCAGCATCTGTCACATAACCTCCTGTAAAACCACAACTCGTCATTTTTGTACTTTGATTTTTGTATGGATCAAAAGTGAGCTGGGCTAGCTGTTTCCAGTCTTTATGCTAAGCTAAGCTAACATTCTGATGGCTTACTTAGAGACTTGCAGACATAGGAGTGGTATTGATTTGTAAGCTAACTCTTGGCATGAGCAGATTTCCCAAAATGTTGAAATGTTTCTTCAGTGTTCACAAAGTTCAACAAAGAACACGTTGTCCTTTCTATGGCTGTTTAATGGCTCTTCATCAGAGTATCACTCACAAAATGCCTTGAAAACCATCTTCTGCATAATATTGTCTTAAGGAGATAATACTGGAATATTTCAGGCCACAAAGAACATCTGTTGCACCTTGCTGGTAATCGTTTTTGCCATGCATCATCCCTGTCTTAGTTTGTTTCCTAACAGCCATCTTTCAGGGGCTCATATCAAAGTAGCAGACGGCTCGTCCTGCATCTGCGTCCTGTGCCTCAGCACCCTGCCAGATAAGAAACAGGAGAGGAGGGGATAAAATAGCTGCCCGAGACAGCCGCTCTCCTCCGTTTCCCCTCTAGATGAATACACAATCAATACAACAATGAATTAATAATGAAAGATGTAGAACAACAACCCTGCACGGGCCATCTTGATTCTAGCCTTTAAGTGCTTCTGTCACTTCCTGTGACTTGTTTTGAGCTTCCATGCATCTGGCATATGGAAATAAACACAGATGAGGCTGTGTTCCTCCTGTTTGTTGAACACGCAGGTGCTAAACAACTAATGTGACTTGTTATAGAGCAGGAGTGCATGGACATGTGTTTGTGATAGATCAACCTGTTGTTTCTGTGAAGGTGCAAGAAATCGCACCTCTCACACTTCATCTCTTCTCTTGCCGCCTGTGTCTTCAGCTGCACTCGAGTCACAGGGGAGGCAGCTTAGACCACACAGAGAGGACGGGCTGTTTGTGTCAAGCGTGCAGTGTGTGTGTGTGTGTGTGTGCGCGCGAGACATTCTTCAGGATGATACGTACCGTCCTAATTGGCAGATCACTCTAACTTCAGACACAAGCTCGTTCCTACACAGACGCACAAATGCAAAAAACACATTGAACAAACACTGAACATAGTGGGAATACACAGAAGAGGAAGAGAGGGAAGGGGAGGCAGGAGGTGGTGTGTGTGTTGAGTGAACACACACTTTACTTCAAACTCACCTTTCACAACACAGACCTTAATTGCTTTGAGGCTGAAGCTCAGGCAGCAGCAGCACTATGATAAGGCAAACTAATTGAAAGTATCTAAAAAGTACAACCAAACAGTAAAGAAATATATATTTTTATGTTTTTTTCACCGCTTTTCTCCATACAGCCCAAACAGGTTCTAATTAGATGGCAGAGTCGTCTTCATTTACGCTTGGCTAGGCGCCTCGTTTTGCTGTACAAGCAGCTAAAGTCTGAACAGCCTGACTGCGGTGGGATGCCCCGCCGTCTAACAGAGTGGGAGGCCTCAGGCTCTAGGAGGAGCCAGCAGCATCTGCTTGGATGGACACCATCCAGAAACAAATAGGAAAGACACCCCGCAATTCCCGCTGCTGAACACGATAATACATGGTGGTAAACTGAGATGAAAGAAAAAAAATTGCATCCAAGAGGAAAATTAGTGGAGCTGAGCAGGAAGCTTTCATACCTGATAAAGATGTAAGAGCGTTGAAATTAAAAGTGCACCTGGAATGAGTCTAACCTTGTAGACTTTAACACTTTAGAGTGTAACCTGAAGCAAGCGGGGGTTAAAGATCCCTGAGGTGCTCCTTCTCCCACTGCTGACGTCACTGGGACTCCTGCTCAGTAAGGTGGCTTGTTAATACGATGCTTCAGCCGGTAAATGTCACCTTCCTGGCTTGCTGTAGACAGATATTATATTCTTAATAATACTGCTTATGACGGCAATAATCTCAGAGATTTTGATACTGTTACGCTGATGTAATTCAGTTGCCTCTCAAAGGATTATACATCTGTAATATCGTTACTGTAGGTTTATCCTTTAGTAATCTGGTGTGAGAGAAATTGCGCTGCGGTATCATAGACGAGTGCTTTGTTAGGTCTGAAAAGTTTGCAAAGATTTGAAAAAGGAATTGAACTATTTTCAGGTTTTGAAAGTTTGTGGTTGTTTTGTGTGGACAAAAACCTTTGTATATCAGATATGCCTTTAATGATGAGTAGATGTCTCACAATAAATATATGACAGTTATAAAGGAGGACAAACATATAAGGAAAATGAGAGGCACCTTTAAGACATTTGATATTGATATATCTTATTTTATAGTGCTATAACCTAAGCAGATCACCTGTTTTGTTCATTTAGTGCAACTCGCTGTATTTCCACAGAAGGATCATAACAGTTTCATCTTGTCCTGCAGCTGTCAGCAATATTGCATGATTTGTAATTTAAGGACAACAAATAGAAGAGAAGAAATGTTTATGCAATTTAAAAATGCAAAGTGGATGTTTCAGGACAAAGGAATGGTTGAATGTTGCTTGTTCCATGACTTGAAAGATGGAGTTGTCAATGTTTTGTACATCATAGGGTGAAAATACCAAGGACCAAGTGTTGTTTATTAAAAGCCATGCGTTGGGTTTCACTGAGAATTAGACAATAATACACAGTCAGACTATCAGTCAGCTAATGCTCTCTTCAAAACTGCCAGGTTTCCTGTTGTCGGCAGCTCACATTATTGAACGATCTTCTGACTTGGTGTTTGGGCTTCAGAGGAGTGCTTTTAATGACAAGTGTGAAGAGTCCAGAAGTGCCAGCTCTTATTAAAAAAAAGGGGGTCTTTATACGCTTTCTGTGAAGGCCGCTTTGCCACGGGCGCCATGTCTGTTTTGATGACCAGCGACACAACTCAATAAAATGACCCAGGTCGCATTGAAACGCTGGTAGACAAGCAGCACCCTGCCCAGGGGCTATACTCACATTAGCTTCTGCTTGTCCCGTCAGCTTAATGCATTTCCATCACATAAGAGACGTTTTCCTCGTGAGGACTGCACGGTTCTTGCGCTGGGATTGTTCCACGACATAATGCACGAACTGTGCCCTTCTCAAAGGACAGCAATGTGTTCTTGTCAAGACACTGAGGCAGGAGGAATGTGCCTGCAAGTTCATCTGGGCGTGCAAGTCTTCTGGCTGCATGGATAAGCTAAAGGATAATGTTTAAGCTTGTGCCAGCCTTCAATGCTCACCTCTCCTTTATATTATTCTTGGTTTATGTGCACACAGTCAGTGTAACTGGAGACGTCAGGGCTTTTTCCTCTTGCTTCAGAAGAAACCACCAAATTCATTCTCGTGCAAATATCCAGTATATAAAAAAACCCACTCCTACAGTATACACATTATACATATTATTATTTATGTCAGCATTGTCATTAATTCACTCAGTGACATTCATTTATATGATATATATTTAAATGTTGCTTAAGTTTGCAGTAGTTTAATTACATGACACACAGAGAAAGAAATGTAAAATATCCACCAGAAACAATCATTTAAAACATTACAAATGGTATGTTTAATTTCATACTATACACTGATTCTAAGCAGGATTTGAATATGTAGTGTGTTTACACTGGGTAGACGGGGGTGAGAAAGCTCCACGAAAGAAATAATATAAAGTATTAAATCTAATTTGGTTTCTGTCTGTGAAGTTTAATTGGCAGTTGATCGATAAATGATCGACAAATGTCAATCTAGTTTATTGCAATTAAGGTCTTCTTGGCATTATTATTCTGTCACCGCTCTGTGATAACAGACTTGTAAACACTTACATCTGTTCATAATGTAAGTACTGAATTTTAAATTGTAATCCCGAACAACTGTCGATACTTAAAACATGATTACAACGTGTTTCTTGTAATACATTACTGCCCAACACTTTTTAGTACAAAATGTTAATGTATATTAACTATTAACAACAAAACCAGTATACTATACTATGTACTGTGCACTAGAATGGAATTAGGACACAATTAACCACGCTAAAGTCTGTATTACAACACCTGTCCATGTAAATTATTTATGCATATGGAAAACACTAAGAACGATTAGCTACATTGCTCATATCGGCCTCTTGTTATCACACTGCAGTGTCCACTTAGCTTCAAAAGAGATATCTTATAAAAGCTAATAGCATAAATTATTATGCAGCGCTTCAAATTAACAATGACAAACATTATATGAAGCTCTCGTTTTTAGGTGCATCTTTTGAGTTACGATTAGTTGGAATTCAGGCTCATGTTCTCTACAGAGCGACTAAATGGGCAAATCAATCCGAGAGACCATTTTCTGGGCCTGAATAGAGACGTACAGCTCAAAGCGTATAGGCCTGACATTCAGTATTCATTCATGAATACATCAAAGGCTGACTTGTAACAAAGAGGGCACACGGAGGCCTTCATTGCGAGAATGTTTTGGTGAATATCCTTTTGTAGCTTATGAGCAATTACCCAGATATACCTACAGTCAACTTCATAATGCTGGAGCTAACATTAGCACAGTGTGAGTGGTGTGTCAGACAGATGAGAGCCCCTGCTGGTGGGATGCTCCTCTCTCTGCTGGCCTGGCCTTTAGACCCACAAAGAAAGGAGGATGAAAGGGGAGAGCACTCTGTTTCCTGGGGCACCACTATCTCCTGCTCTCTGTGATAATCCTGTCTTTACGTCCCGCGGCCACCACGATGCTTCTGCCCATGTTCCTCGTTGCCGCTCTCAAATTACAACCCAGTCTTTGTGCTGCACGCAGTTTCAGTTGCCGTCTCCGTTTCAGACTTTTTCTTTTCTTTTTTTTTCTCAAGTTATTTTATACGCCATATGTCCACTTTGGCTGGGAAGCTGAGGATTGCCTGGAGAGTTGGAAGCAGAAGAAAAAAGAGGAGGCGATTGTGGGAAACTATTTATTTCTTTGTTTCACAAGCAAAACCCAAGCAAATGTAAATGCTTGAGTTGCCAGTGAAACTGACATTTTGATGAATCCTGAACCTTAAACAATTGGTCCTCTTCTTGTGTTTTCTTGGACTGCTTTTCTACCCTTATTATATAACAGAGAATTCAAACTGAGGTAATTTCTCAGCAAAACAACCAGCAGTGCAGTGGAAAACAGCGAGGTCAGTTTGCCCCAAGGCAGGACCGGAGCAGCAGTTATTAATAATAGGAGTACGGGCACAGAGAGCGCTGCACTCGGCCCTGTGTCCATGGGGAGCTGGGTATCGTAAAGCTCCTATACACCTGGAAAACAATACTCTCCAGCACTATTCGTGTGTGTTTGTGTGTGTGTGCATATGGATAAGGAATAAATAACCCATTTACATATACCGGTTCCCATTTGTTTTCCTCATGGAACTTTTATTTATCCAGCTGAATAAAGCGATAATACCCAAGCCTTGATTAGGCCACCAACTGGACAAAGAGGGCAGAATGGGCCACTTCCCCAGACCTCCAAGGGCCCCTAAATGTCCCACATTATGTGTTATTGTTAATAATCACATCTTTGCCTCGTCTGCTATGACATGTCGAAGTGACTGCTGCTAAAAAAGCCTAATATAGATCAGTAGTGAGTGTTAACTACCCTTTGGTACTGTCTGTCACAGTCTTTCTGCCATCTCTTCTTTTCCCCAAAGTGAAAAAGCAAAAGTGACAACGACCTCTTCCACTTTCTTTCGTGTGTGTGTTGTTTTGCTAAGTTACCACAAGAGATGGTTTGACTAAGGCGTCACTATGGAAACCACACTTTCTGTGTCCTCAAAAACCGAGTAGTAGATGGGACAAGGTGTTCAGATGCCTCTGTGTCCCAGCTAATATCAGCACACCCCAATACCTCGGATATAATCCTGGCATTTCCACGTGCCAATTCATCAAATATTCTAGATACAATTTATAAATCCATGATGTGAATTGGTCCAGTCCAGTTAATGCGAGTAGTGTGTTGTGTGAGTGTGAGTTTGTGCTGGTCGTGTCATGTGATCGCTGCTCATGTGCTGACTTCGTTTACGCTGCTTTGTACTGTAATTGAATCGCAAGATAAACATGGATGACCAACAAATACAGTTAAAGCAATAAAACGACATGAAAATGAGTTTTAAGAAGTAATTTAAAGAAAGTCACTGATTCCGCGATCCTCATCTCCTCAGGCAGGTTGTTCCAAAGCCGAGGGGCCCTGATGGCAAAAGCACGGTCACCTTTAGATTTAAGCCTCGACTTTGGAGCGGCCAGAAGGATCAGAGGATCTCTGGCTGCAAACTGGGGTCAACATTTCTGCTATAGAGCTTAGAGCCAGACCCAGACGTACTTGGAAAGTCTAAATCAAACGTGGAGACAATGAAGAGAAGCCAGGGTTGGGGAGACGTGATGTCAAAGGCAGATATAGATAATGGATGAATGTTTTCCTCCTTTGCATTTATCACTAAAGTCTCAAAAACAGAAAAGTAACTCCACAAAATAAGGTGACGAGATATTTCTGGAACTTTATAACTCTGTGTCTTGTATTCTGAGGCCTGTTTGCTTTGATGCAGCTACAGTACAGTCCCCTTGTACACGTGAATGGTACGGATCTACTCAGTGATGTGATAAAAAACCAAGGGGACTGTATCGTTCCCAGAGCAGGCCATGAACAGCTACATTTATTTTGCGTCCTTTTATTTGTTCATCAAAACTGCAAGAACAGCTTTTTGTTTAAAAACAGGAAGGAGCAGGTGATAATGTTCTCCATTAATATCATGCTGAGACCACAAAGTGGCACCGGGGGCAAAATGCATTAATAATACTAATCATGGCATCCTTATTGAAGCTTTATTAGCCAATGATCACTGGTAGAAACTTCCTTAAGGGGGAAATCAATGAAGTCTCTCCCAGTGCTTTTGAGACACGAATCCTGGAAATTGGAAGACCAAAGTTAGTAGGGAATGTACTCCGCTTTTCTCTCTGCTATCTGTTAATCCTATAACAAAATAAAACCCATGTCAGTGATCAAACAAGCATCACGGCAGTTAGAGGTTATTACAAAGTCAGGCACTGATTTATTGTCAGTGAAGCCGCTCCAGGTTTTGCCCGATTAAACAGATTACAGCAGTGATTCAGTTGCTGGCTCTGGAGGAGGGTGCTGTATTTTATTCATACTGATCTTTTGTGTCAGTTGTTTTTCATGCAAACGGTGTGCGTGTGGGAATGTGCGGGTGCACTGTATCGAGAGATCTGTACGCGCTGAGAGCTGGATCAGAGAAATGTCTCTTTTCAGTGGTGCACATTATCTGGGTGTCATGACACTCAGGAGCAATAACTCTCAAGCAAGTCTTCCACGAGGTTTAAAGTCATATAGATTTTCTCACAACACTTAGCCTCGGGCTGCGCTCCATCTTTTCAGTCTGCCAGGAGGGAAAGCCTGTGCGTGGGCCGAGGTCGCCGAGAGACATTTCAGGGGTTCTTGCTGAACTACGTCTTAAATGTATTGTCTTGCATTAAATAAACAGAAATAAACAGTAGATGTCCACTGTATGCTCGCGTGTTTTTCTTGTATACACATTTGAGTACACTGCTTTTGGTTTGTCCTGTGCTGCAGCCACAGTGTTGGGGAGTAACTAGTTACATGTAACGGCGTTACGTAATTAAATTACAAAATAAATGTAATTGTAATCCGTTACAGTTCCTAAGAAAAATATGTAATTAAATTACAGTTACT
>JAVQJD010058790.1:0-15581 GCA_036023655.1 Nannoperca australis
AAAGTTATCTCAGGGCACTCAATCACATGGAGCCGGTCGAGACCAACTTCCACACACACAAAGACCCAACGTTCCCACCATGAGCAAGCACTAGGCGACAACGGCAAGGAAAAACTCCCCACAGTGCCGTGGTTGACATAATGAGGGTGTGTTCCTGCTCCCGAAATTCTGCTAAATAGCAACAATTCACTAACAAGGAACACACCCTCCATATGATATGTTGAAAAGATTTATTGAACAGAGGTACATTTAGACTGTTTGAATATTGCTGATGGTTTGGGGAAGCTTCGTGGGGATGTCCGCCGTGGCACTCGGGTACAACGAACCCCCAAAAAGCCTCCCATAACTGGAGAAGAGATTAAGCCGATTTAAGATCTTTGGGATCTGACCGGATGTAACGGTGATATGCTTGCGAGGACCCGCGTTCCATGATTTAAATTAAGTGGGAGACTGAGGTGGCATAGTACAAACCCCCCAAAAAACGACAGACAGAGTGGCAACCCGGTGCCGGACTCCGCAGCCGATGCTAGCTGCTGTTGTCGGTGGTCGGCCGAGAGCACCGGCATCCCGGTGTCGGCCTCCCGGCCGGTGCTAGCAGCTGTTGTCGGTGGACGGCCGAGAGCACCGGCACACCACCGGCACACCATCTCTACATAAATCTAAGCCTGCTGAATGAAACTCTTTAAATATATATATATATTTAAAAATATAAATATATATTAATTAGTTACTTTGTTATTGTATTGGAATCAAAATAAGCATATGTTGTTGTTATAGATAGCTACGGACTACCACGACTGAGATGGATTTGCCTTTTCGAGGGGAAGTATAGCAAATGCATCTCTATATTAAATGTGAGTTCTTTGAACACAGGCTTATTTCCGACTCGCAAGGTCCCAATTCTCTACCAACACATTGTTGGAGCGTCCACTCCCTCTATGGCCCCCCCACCCCAGGGTGCAGCCCAGCCATCTTTTATATTTACGCCCCTGAGTCATATGCAGCTGCCAGAAGAGTGAAAGAAAGGAATAAAATAAACAGAAGCCGGAGAGAAAATGTTAACTAAGTTATCTACTCCAGTAGTGTACAGCACAGCCGACAGGGTGAACAAAGATAGAAGAAAGAGAAGGATGGATGAATGAGAGGTTTGCAGGCTGGGCTGTGCTTTTTTTTGGGAGGAACATGTAGAAAGTGTGTCTCTGTCTGTGTGTAACACTTATTACACTACGTCTCTGCACACTTCACACATACACACCTGCACTGGAGAGCATGCTCATCATTAATTGAAGGAACACCTCTAATGCATGCAGAGAAAAGGCCTCAGAACGGGGAGGCGCAAAATAAGAGATGCACAGGGAGGCGTTGATAAAAGGTCTTTACTGTAACATCATCCACACAATTAAAGAAGGTGATATATGAAATCAGGAACAGATTTTAACATTGGGAACTCTGGGGTGTGTTTTCTTCTTTTGTCTTCAGCTCATATTTGCTAATTTCTAACGTGTAATATTGTATCTTTTAGCATCTAAAATAGTAAAAGCAGTATAATCAGAGATGTGGGATCTGGAAAATATGGAGAGAGAATATGGAGAGTGTTAGATGAGACATTTTGTCCCAGTGTGGGAAAATGAAGGGGAGAGTATGGAGCTAGGTCCTCCTGAATTATTAAAATCATATTATTGATTTGCACTATAGGAACCATGAATTTATTGTCTCCGTCCTTTGTGTGCAGTTCATCTGCTTATTGGCTTTCAATACCATGGACAGCAGCCCACGCAAGCAACAACACTACCAAGGCTTTCCTACAGGAAACACAATGTGCTTGTGCACATTAATAGATTGTGTTACAATGAGACAAAAAAGTCTATTAGTCTTGACTGATGTGAGTTTTTCAGGCCTATATTTGCCTTGATTTTTGGATGATTAGCAGAACATTTTCATGACATTATAATGGATGTTTGGTCAATCTTGAATGTTGGTACACCTGTAATATAAGAAGCAACATTTTTTTATATGCACAATGCTAGCTGAGGAATTCATTTTTATTTCATTTTGATAAACCTCGCTGTAAATGTACCAGTGTTAGCTAAGTGGCTAATTTTCAACTGTTGTCCCATGGCAAATTAAAGTAACAACGAAGAAGATGTAATGTTGTGTAATGTTCATTTATTAAAGTCTACAATACAATATATATATTTAATGTTGAGTTATGGCCCCCATGCCATGACAACACTAGCTACATCCATTAATATATTAGCATTTTAAGATTTATGATAAAGTGTGCTTGAAAAATGGAGCATCGCATGTATCATTTCAATACAACACAAACACACAATGGCCACATTTTTGTGTGATGTCAAAGGATCAGAGAAAACAATGAGCATTGCAATATTAGCTCTGTTGACATTAGAGGCCAAAACAAAGCTATGTTAGCAAAATTTTTCAGGTGTATATACTAACGACAAGATTATATCGTCAGCTACTGTATATTCTAACAGGTTACGTAAGTACAGCCTCAGCAGTCAGTTCATCTTTCTGTTAGTTTCTTCTAGTATCTCTCCCTTTTTATCTTGTCTTTGTACGTTTATGAAACAGATTCATAAATCATCAGGAAAAGTGGACATTTGAAAAATATTCATCTTGTGTGGATGAACCTTCACCTCAGTTTATGCCGCTCCAGGCAAATTCACATGTATTCACGCCCACTCGCATCTTTCCTCTTTCTTTTAATGCCCTGTCTAAAATTTGCCTCATATTCTCTCTGAACTAAACTTTAGGGGTCTGGTTGCTAGTCAGGTCAGCTTTTACTTGTCAAGCTACCCATGGTGCTGGTTAAGTTAAAGGCACCCTGTGGAGTAATGTTTACATTCACTCTTCCTCACCAAAATACATTGTGGGATTATTGAGACCTTTCATTACCAATTGTTGCTGAAAAGTTTACATTCATGTTTGTTATAGGCAAACCTGAATGCTGACTTGTTGCCATGGTAATCAAGGTCCAAATCTGTATTTGAATGCTGCACTTGTGCAAGTGGAGCAGAATGACTCCCTCTCGCGGATGCTTTTCTGCTCGTGGGTTGTTGTTCTGTCTGCTCGTATCACGTGCATGTGCCTGGTTTTTACATGCGTAGGTTTTGCGACTAATTAAAGGGCATAGCTATGGCTGTAATTTATTTCATGGGATTATTGTAAATTTTGTAGCTGTTTTCGTGTCAATAAAAAGTAGTAAGTTATTCTCACTGAATCTTCGAAGCCTCAAAAATGGTGCTTGCCTGCCTTTTGCTGGCGCATGGCTTGCATGTACTACACGTTTGTATTACTGCCCTCTGCAGTCAGCTAGAATGTGTTTGATGTCACCCACAAACATACGCGTCCTTGTGTGTGATCGTAGAGCAAAAGATAAACTCAATTATGAAAACACACGCCAAGTATTCCACAGGGTGCCTTTAAACATTGCTGCAGTTAAAGATAAACCTGATAGTTATGTCCTCCTGACCTGCACTGGCAAGCTAACAAGTCATTTTCTTGCTGCTTGTCTGCTAGAAACAAGCAAGTCCTCTGTGGTCGGCCTACAGAAACACACCAGCAAAGACTACAAGGTTGTAAATACAAAGCACCTGGCCCTCTTTTAAAAGCCACTGAAGTAAATGCCTACATAAACCCACCTCTCCTCTGCAAAATCAAATGATGCAGCACACAGAAACAAACAGTTACTCAGGGCTTCCTCTCAGTCTTAGTACAGTACTCTCTGACGCCAGCTGTATTTCAGATACTTATTTATTGGAAATCTATGCGCTGTGCCCAAGCCCTGCTGCAAACATCATCTCACAGATGAGATTATTCTTTGTATCCTCTGAGTCAATTTTATGACAGTTTGTTAGTTAGGTCTGATTCCAGACAGGAGCAGGCTTCTTTGTTCTGAGAGATGTGACAGTGTCATTAATATGCATGACTCAGTTTATTGGTTTTCTTTCCTGTATGTATCTCATGTAATAAAAACAGAGGAATAATGTCACAGCGGGCAGCAGACTTAAAATAGCAAACATTTTGTGAGATTTCAACAATGATACATTTTCTTACAAAACACTGGTGGGGCATTCTCAGAGTGTGAGTAGATATTTTTAGGTGCACCAGAGGGAGCTTAGGCAGTCCGGTAACGAGTGACAAGCAAGTGGGTAACCTGGTTTTTCTGAGACACAAAAAGAATCATGTGAATCCCCAGTGAGCATTAAGACTACAGGCCCAAAACGGACTTTCTACGTCTTTCTCGAACACGATACCTCACACACACAAGGTCCTTTTTATTGTCTATTTCCTTTTCTTTTTACTATAACTCTCTGTTGGTTCCTTCCAGCCCCTCTGTCACACTTTTAACTGCTCTGATCACTTACACACACACACTCACACACACACACACACACTACTCTACATTATGCCTCCATGGTCGGCACAGTGCCTTGAGTGGGCAGAGAGAGTGAGTGGTCACATTACGCTGCAGTTACATCACAATCATTCAGTCTCCTAAGCAACCAGGTGTCCCCTAACAACAAAGCAACACGACTGCAACCCTGTTATGCCATCCTCCAGTTGTCACACAGTGTTCAAGGTCCCATATCATACAAAAAACACATTTCATGTCATCACAATTCTGCTGTACTGCGGTGAAAAGACTTGGTGGTGTTTGGTGCAGTCAGTGGGGTTGCTCTTGAACAATGAAAACAGCCGGGACAGGGCAGTGGGAGGTGTGAGTGTGTTGCTTCTGAGAGCAGCAAAGCAGAGTTTGGAAAGAGGTGAGGCTTTTTCTTCCCTGAAAGAATATGGCAAAGTGACTCATCTCAAGCCAAAACTCTCATAGAAAGAAGAGCCTTGATGCAGGTGGGCCGCCCATGGTTTTTTTGAAGCAAGAGAAAAGAGAGAATCAGTGGTCACTGCCTTGGCCCACAGATATTACACCACAGTTATGTAAAAAAGATAAAATAGAGAAAACTATGGAGAAAAGAAGGTAGAGAGAAGACCAATCCAGTGAAGAATGATCATGCCAGAAAAATGTGTGTTCAGACACAATGCAAAGCAAATTTAGAGACGGCATGATGGCATACAAAGTTAGTGTAAAGACGTAGGTGAGGTTTCTGAAGCCTCATTGGTATCACTGTACAGGAAAACTGCACAAAACTGAGTAATAATTTCACAGTTCCTCTTCGTTTTCTCAGTTCTCTAAACTGCATTGTTACGTTGTTAACATCTGATTGTCTGACTGCATGAGTGTTTTTTTGCCTCATTGTTCCCAGATATCAGCAATTGTAACTTTGTGAGTACTTTATTATTGCTCATTCAAATAATGACAAAAACTACAAAATTAAAACCCATTTAACTGGCAGTTCCAGAAGAAATGAAAAACACAATGTAAACTCAAGCTACAGAATTCACACCGAATGGCAGCGATAGCAAATAGAAGAAGACACAGTAAAAAAAATGATGGAAAGCATGGAGAGGAGGGTGTGTGTGTGTGTGTGTGTGTGTGTCTGTTTGCTCCTGCCTCCAGGGTTTTCAACCTTGTTATCTCCTGTAGGTAATGGAGGAGGATCCCTCAGCAGCAGTCTTGTTTCCTAAAATGATCAAAGCTGTGATTTGGCACAGAAACGTCCTTCAGGTGTAACCAGTCGGTCACGCGGCATTTTGCGCTGTGCCATAAACCTGATTAGCAAATTCTGGCTCATGCTAGATGGACATTACCTCCATGCTCCTGGGAGCTGCCTGTCTTTCACTTGCTGCTGTTTGCCCTTTTTGTTTATTTTGGACAAAAAATGAAAGGAGATGTGTTCACATTTATCAGCCATACTTCAAAAAGATCTTCTCATCTCTGTTGTCATGCCGGTGAGCCTGATGACATATTATGGTGCATTGGATATCTGTACTTGCTGTATTGAAACACTTATTCATCAATTGTGACTCTTGTAAATTGTAATTAACTCCTGTTTTTGCCCAGAACAAGCTCAGTTAGCAGTGCCCTTGAGCAAGGCACTGAATCCTTAACTGCCCCATCACTCTAACATCTGTACTCCAGTTGCATGTGATGTGTGCATGTTTGTATTTCAAGCCTGCGTGTGTAAAAAATTTTTTAAATTAATGAAGTAATTCCTATTCTTCTAACATTCTAATTTTGCATGAACACAGAAACCTGCTGCACTGACTTCTGTAAAAAAAAAAACATCTGACAATCTAGCATTGCAAGCTTTTGATTTATTCAAGAGCCAGGTCTAAATGGAAAATTCTGATATACAATTAAGACAGGAGCACAGCAGTGCATCAGTCCCTCTTTGTTCTCTCTGTCCCCCCTTCCTTTACCCCTTGTGACCCTTGAAATCTGTCCATGAATATTCCATCAGCCAGCAGGGCCACTGCTCTCCTTCATTTAGTGATTTGGGCTTTAAGTAGCTTACATAAACCTACTTATTTATGTGTATGAACGTAATCATAGCATAACTGTGTAGATTCACAGGGCGAGCAGACCCGAGGCCAGGAAGCATTGAATATGAGTGTGAAAAGGTGGCAAAGACATTGGAGGAAAATGGAATAGGTTTTGCATAAATTAGCTCTCTGTGAATTATGTCAGCACTGTTTCTAGGCAGGACACTTCCTCCTCTGTGTGTGTGTGTGTGTGTGTGTGTGTGTGTGTGTGTGTATTTGGTAATGTGTGTTGCCTGACGGTGATGGTACTGCAGAGTGAGATAAATGGCTTCATATTCTCATGTCGTCTGAGCCCAGGTCTCAGGTGCTCAGCGGAAACTACAGCATCATCAAGCTGTAGAGCAGGTTATTAATGCAACTCCACAGTGAAATATGTAGGCTACTGTAAAAATGTAATAAAAATTGTCTTACCTTGGTGTGATGCTACAATCAAACTTTTGTTTGTGGAGATAAACCACAAAATGAGCTTAACAAGCAGCATGCTGGTGGGTTATTCAATACACGCTATACAGCCAAACATTGTTCAATTACATAAAACTTTATTTCATTCAGGACCACTATATTCAAAGAAAACTTAACTTAACGTGCATACAGGGAAAGAGAGAGCAAAAACAAGAAAAAGAAAGCAGCAGCAAAGACCCCCCTGGTGTACAGAACAGAGCAGGCATCAGTGACAACAACACATGACACTGATTGAGTCAGACATAGTGTCAAAAGGAGGAGCTGGGGTGGAGGCAGGTTACAAAGCGGCTTGCAGAAGAAGCAGCGAGGGTAGGCAGGCTAAAGCAGCTTCAGTAAGCGCCCTAAATGAAATCTGCATAGAATGGGGCACAGAAGGGAAACAGCTGATGTAGCTGGGATTGTGAGCTGAGCTTGACTTCGAGGCCTGGCTGAACTAACGCAGTTCTCAATTTAAACTTGTAGTGGCGATACTAGATATTATTTTTGGGGCAATGCGTAAACAAGACTAAGAGTCTGCAACCACACAGCTCTTTGTTAGCCAGCTAGCATTCTCATAATGACAATGCTAACATGCTTATGTTTAGCAGGTATAATGAATACCACGGTCACCATCTTATTTTTGTATGCTAACATTCGCTTATTAGCACTAAACACAAAGGACAGCTGAGGCTAATGTGAATGTGAATGTGAATGTGAACAACATCCAAAGTTGTTGTGATATTTCATTCTAAACTGACAAACCGGCAGACTGAGATTGCCATCCCTAAAGCCACTCCACTAGCATGAAATGATGCCAAGACATGTAGACTATTTCCATTTGAGTGAATATGAAAAAATGTGGAGTGTTGGGTTTGAGTATTTCACTCACTGTAAATGTCATATAGCTTCAGTAAAGAGTTGGAAAAGGCAGATGAAGAATAAAAGACCCACAGTTACTCTTTAAGAGTTTGTTGTAGTTTTCTGATTCATTACAGGTTTAATCATCTATGCTAAACCTGCCTCCCTGTGACACAGGAAAGAACAGTCATTAACAGAACATCTGATCTGGACTGCGCAGCTAAAAGACAATCTTAAGAACTTTGTGCCTTTCCAGGTGCAGCTCATGTGCAGCAAATTCTCAGCTGACGGAGGAAATAAAGTACACAGTATTTGTGGTATTTCAAATCCGCTCCTGCTTTGAAGGCCAATCTGAAAATCAAACCCCTTAACACAAGCAGCTCTTTATTAATAAAGTAGAAAAAACTATGCAAAAGGTTTCACTACATAAAACAAATCCAGAGTATTTGCTTCGGCGGACTCCTTTTCACATTTTTGAAAGAAAGTGACAAATTCAGTAGACTGGTATTATGGTCTGTCCTTTGTTTGGTTGATGGACTTCAATCTTTTGTTTCAGTGTATTATTATGTCAGATCTGCCTTTAAAAAGACCTTGTTAACTAAAGAAGATTTGTTTGTTTAGCTGCTTTCAACACGTTGACAGCTTTTTGACATAAATTTCAGATTCTGTCAAAGAGGATAGTCATGTTCAGGGAAGGAAACATCATAGATTGCATGACGTCCAGACCATAAATAACATTAATCTGACTCGCTAGACTGTCCTCACAACAAACATTACAGTATTAGTTGTTTGTTAAAACTCCCTAAAAAACAACACATTGTAGCATTTAATGTCAAGAACCTCTCATGTGAATTTACTACTCTTGTCTGTCAGGCTCTAAAGCCGAAGTGGTGTATCATCATTGTACCACCAAACCTCATAGGGAGGAGGTTTGGGTAGAAAGATGGGTCAACAAAGCTGGTGACAGGAGACCACTGTTCTTTTCCTACTGATGAGGTTTCTGTGAACCACTTCTATAATCCCATCCCTCGCCTTAAAGGGGAATTCCACCTATTTTACACATCAACGTGTGTTTGTAGCTCTTGTGACGTCTCCTGCATATGTGAAACATTTTTTGATAAATTACCTCAAGTGATGTTACAAGTTTGAAAATGTAAAAAAATCGGTGAGTGTGGAGAAGGAAGTCTCTGCGTGATGCTTGCGGCTCGTGGCTACAGTAGCTGGTAGCATAACACACTAGAATCTTTGACCAAACTATCGGTGGTATAGTTGCATTATGGGTAATGCAGTCACCAGGTTTTGACATTTTCGGTTTTCCTACATCAATTTTGACCCATTGTAAGTCTGACAATGTTACGGGACTGCATGTTAAATCGTTAAGTACTCTTTCAACTGTGTAATTTTTCTTACTGCAACTAAGCAAATCTTAACCATAGCATTTACAGATTTGAAAAAAACATATGAATCATTTGTAATGGTTTTCAAAGGCAATTACAGGCAATGTAAATTTGTTGTTTAGCTTGAAGAGATAGGAATACGAAAAGTAACAAAAGACTGAGCCTCGCCCCACATGTACATTTAATTTATGTCATTGTGTTTTGGAGAAGAATTCTGCTAATGATAATAACAAAAAAATGTACATGTCAGAATTGAATGTACAATCTGCAAAACGATTATGTCAGGAATCTGGAGCATTTAAAATGTGCCACTAAAAAAGGATTTGCAAATGTTTTCTTTTTGAATAAAGGCTAAAAAGGTTCGATTTGAGTCCTTATAGTGTGTTACTTTAAGTGTCTACTGTGAAATCTTCTTTTTTTTTTTTAAGATCTGCATGGTTCAATAAAAGGATATGATTTTTCAGATTCACTAGCATTATTATTATAGCACAAGTTAATTAATTCAACAGAGAAGAACACTTTCTTTGTTCAATCGAAGTTGCCAATGTTCTCAGGCTGACTGAGTCAGTAACCCGCCCTCCCACCCCAAACACACACACACACACAAGCACACATTACGGGAGTTACTCCAGAACAATGCTGCTTAAGGTCAGCCGGAACAATGCAGCTTGAAACAAACATTCTAATTATCTCCACAAATGCAACAAACACTTGAAGGGTGTGTCTCGTTTTATGAATCATCCATGATAACAGAGCCGAACCCAACCTGTTGGAACTGTGACACATTCTCCTGTAAAGTGTCTTAATGCCATCAAACTAAATAAAACAAAAACAAACCTGATACATGTGTCCTTGGTAGAAATCTAATAATTTTCCAAACAAAATAAGACTGAGATTTCCTCAAGAGAATGAAATCACTAGTGTACTCTAACCTCACTTCACACCGCATCATGTTTCAGGAAAACAGCATCAACAGCACTCATCAGCACATAACAAAGTACATTATACAACAGCTTCAAGCATGGAGGAGCTCGCTGCTATCCAATTTAAAAGTGTGGAGAAAAGAAACATGATTAACGAGGGCAGAAATATTGCAAAACAAGCCCAGACCCATGAGAGACTGTACAGCAGTACAGTGGTTATGTGATTGGTGATTAGCAGGTAGGCTTAAGCCATGATTCACTTCCTTAAATTAGCTCCCTTGGACCGGACCCCCTGGGAACTGACAAGAAGGGTGGGCTGAATACTTCAAATGAAGCGGTGCTAATCAACTGAAGTCTGAAGACTAGTAAGATCAGGCTCTGCAGATGAATGGGAAGTAAAAACATAAGGACATCTTAATGTAACCTACTGACCCTTCTTATAGGCCACTGCAGAGAGACTGACAGTGACTGGCAGACTGTGGCATGGAGCTAATTATCAGGCCTGTCTGAGCACGTGAAATAATGACTTGAATCAGAGATCTGAATGCCAATTACAACAGTTAGAAGTTATCAGCCCTCCACATTTCTCTTAGCTGGGAGAGACCACCGAGGATTTCAGCACCACGTTGCTGTCCACACTTTATCCACTCCAGGCTTTCAATGAGGATAATAACAGGCCCCCATAAAGCCTTCCTTCATCCAAAAACCCTGTGTTTGTTCTAAAGGCAGGTTCGCTATTTTAATATAATTGGAAACATCTTCTTCATGATATTTAATACAACTACATTCACATGCAAAAGAGAAAGGTGAGCAATGTCTGTCTGATGTACAGTGTTTAAATTTCCAAGCCAGGAATACTTAAAACCTTCCAACAAGCCTACTAGCACCCTCCTTTAGGCCGTGTTCAGACCAAATCAGGCGCAGTGGCAAAAATGCTAGACTTCAAATTCATTTGAACGAGGGTTTGCAGAGCCACTCTGGTGTTTTTTGGCACATCCTAAAAGCACCACAGCGTCGCAGCACCTGCAGCGAAGAATTTAAACAGAATCAACTTTTGGACAAACGCTATTGACGTCACGCTGCGGCAGCCAATTACCGGAAGACGCACAAGTGAAGGACAACTAAGTTTACCATGTAGCATTGTAGCATTAGCTGTTTACTGTAGCGTTCCACTGTTTACTGAGCAACTGTGGAGATGGAAGAGAGACGGCTGCATGATTACTGCAAACCAGCTGTAGATGTTAATTGGTACCTGGCAGTCATTTAGCGATGTCAGAATTTCAGTTGTCCAATACTTTGTTTTATGACCAAATACCTCCCAAACTAATGACGTTCCCATCAGCCTCCGCTGTACTTTATGTTTAGTGCTAATTAGCATATCCTAGCATGCTAACATGCTAAACTGTCATGGTGAACATAATAAACAGTATATCTGCAAAAAATCTGCATGTAAGCATTGTTGTTGTGAGCATGTTAGCATGCCGACATTAGCATTTAGCTCAGAACTGCTGTGCCTTGTACAGCCTCACACAGCATATGCATACAGATAAAAGTGAGTCCAGCAAGCTTTCGTTTGGTACTTTGTGCAATATGATGACAATTCTCCAGATTGAACATCTAGTGGCCTAAAATTCCTAAATATTTTTAAAGGAACTCTAGTTGATGGGTTTGGTTTTACTGAAAAGTGAGTTTGTAGATTAATATTTTTAAACTATTAGGCTTAGGCTATACACTTTTATTTTGGTATTACTATAACATTCAAATGTGATACAAAGGGTATAATATACAGTTTAAATCCAGCTGTGGTGCCTGTATAGATGGCTATACTGAGATCTTTTAAGAATTGGGTTGTTTTTCTGTTACTTATATGCTGATAAATCATTAAAAGGGCTAGCTCCAACCGATCTCTCCAACCTTCTACAACCACATGTCCCATCAAGGTCACTCAGGTCCGCTGACCAGCTGCTTTTGGTTGTGCCAAGACCAAGGTTGAAGCACAGGGGCGGTTAGGTCTTTACAGTCGTACCCCCAAAACTTTGGAAGGAGCTGCCTCTGCATGTCAGGCTGGCCCCTACATTTGGTTTTTAAATCCTTAAGTCTTAAAACATATTTTTATTCCTTGGCTTTGCAGTATGAGAGTTGCTCTTCTAATTTTAGAATTAAGTGTTAATTGCATTTTATGTTTCTTGATTTCACAATACTTGTGTCAACTGCTGTTGTTTTTAAATGTGCTTTATAAATAAAATTGACATGACGACTTTTACCAAATTCAGTAATCCAAAACATTATCATCCAGGTAAGTCAAAGCTTAGATTTTTCATTTTTCACTAAACTGACACATTTTCACATTTAGAAAGAGCCTAACTATTGGTCTAAAATGAATAGCTACTCTTACGGGGTCTCAAGGGCTGTTGTTTTTGCGTTTGCATATTTATATCGTCAGTCTATAAGGCTTACTATTACAATTCAAGTGTTACCCTATTCCAAGACGACACCGTGCGGGCTCAGCTGTGCTGTCATTCTTGAAGGCTGTGCCGAGATTTCAAAGAGTGTGTCTTCTGTCTCACTTGGGCACTAATATGCAGAGATAAAAGCAGCCCACAGAACAACGGCCCGACAGATGTATGCTACTTTTGCTGACCGCTTCCCGTCAGCACTGGGCTGAAGTTGGAGGCTGCCTGCGGCCGGGGCATCGCTCCGTGTGGTGCTGATGTTGCCAAAGCGCCGCGCACACGCGTCTCCTTTAAGGAGATGTACACGCACCAGCTGTGGCCACTGCAAATCAATTGCGCGTACAATAAATAAACAGCGGGTGATGATTTTTTTTCTTTTTTGATCTCACGTCCCCGCGTTTTGGTCCATTTCAAAACGAGGTGAGTGTGCTGACTGCAACATGGCTGTGGTGCGCTACAGTGTTAGACGTGCAGTTTGCTCTGCACCTTCACCACACATTGTATCCGTCACATGAAAGACAATGCGCGGATTGGAAAAGGAGGATAACTCACGCGCTCCCGCTGATCGATCCGTGGATGTCATCGCTCGGGAGAGTAGGAGGTGGGGACACAGCACCCCCAAAAAAGCGCTCTCTTTCACGGTGTGTTAAGTGCCAGGTAAACGCCTGCTGGCCTCTGCTCAAGTCCTCTTCCTGTGCTCCTGTGGCAGGGACAAGCACGCCTCCTGTAGCTGCTACTGTGCAGGACTGAGCATCACATCGCACACCGTGGAGCTCCACTAGTGTGGGATGATGATGTCGCGGGAATATGAGCGTCAGTCTCTCCTTGTAACGAGAACGTCTATGTCTACTGTTTACTAGTCACCGTGCATATTAAAGGCAGAGCCAAGGCAACGAGTCTCTCAGCAACCTGCAGAAAAGATTCAAGCGTCTGATATTCCAATTTAGTTATTTGTTTCCTGTGAAACCAGATTATAGCAACTCCTATTTTCCAAAGATGAGAGGGAGTAAGATAAAAGCAGTTGATAACCACACTGAAGTGTATTTATAATAGGAGATAAATGCAAACAATTCAACAGCTTGCATTTAAAGCCACATGGCTCCACAAATGAGCATATCCTCCATACATTCACACCTTCTGGTTTCCAGATTGTGAAGAAAAGGCGTCTGTATGTAGCTATAATTGGCATTGCAGGAAGTGTCAGGGACTAGAAAAACTATTTAAAATGGTCAATATTACTTTAAATATTTAAGGCTTTGGCCTTAATTTGGGTCACTGGCCCACTCTTGTGGTGCATGTTACACATGCTAAGGATTTGCAGCTGGATGTTTAATTGCTGTATTTTGTAAATTGTATTTTGTATCTTATTATTTGATAACTTGTTTTTGGCAATCACAAACAATAGTTTTCATTTTGTCTTTTTTTTAATATTCAAATTATTTTTATGTCCACTCCAAATGATTCATACATACAGTGAAGACACTTTCACTTTTGGGACTTTAATCCTTTACAGCCAGTTGTATTTTCTACAATTCACACCTTCCCACATTTAAAAGAAACATTTCACTGCTAATTTCAGTTTAACCTATAAAATACTTTCTAAACCACGGATACAGTACATGGCCAAAAGTATGTGGACACCCAAACAAAGTATGTGGACACTGATGCTTGAATAGCCTCCACTCTTCAGGTTTCAGATTAGCTCCCCTTCAGACACAAGAGAATCTCTTCTACACCAAACTGGGAAAGCATTTCTTCATGGGGCAGGTTTTGTAAAAAAAAAAAAAAAAAAAAAAAGAAGATAAGATTAACATGTTGGTTCCAAACAGCAATTCAACTGCATAAATACACACAGCAAACAAGTACACTTACAGTCAACATACAGTCCACTGCAGTCGGGACATTCACTGCTTAGAAAGCTTGACTGATGCAGGAATAAAATATAATTTCAAATATGGACTATACCAGAGTCAGATGGAAATATATGAGCTTAGTCAGAGACACTTTTATCTGCATGCTGTCAAAAAAGCCTACTCATGCAAGGTGTTGCCTAGCTCCATAATCTTCCAGACTGTCACCTGTCACCAACCCCGGCTGACACACTGAATCTTATAATACTCTGTGATGCTCCATAACCCTGCTTGTGTAAGAAATGCTGCCTTTTTTAAAATCTGGAACAAAATCTCTCAGTATGATTCTCCCAGGTTGTTGTACTGTCAGTGGTAACTAACTGACTGTCAGTGGTGGGTTTCCTGCAGGAACTGATGTGAGTGATGGATTCATGATGGATAACCAAAGGCTTTTACCTCTGGGATCAAAAGCGGTCTCCTTCATCTTTTTTTGTTTTTTTTTACATTCAGTGTGATATGGCTCTAATTACTCCATTTCACAACTCTCCCTTTATACTGATGGGTGCTATTCTTGTGCATTTAGCCCAAGATAGCTGTGTCATCTGAGAATTTGATGACACAATTATCAGGGTTCAGGATTCTGCCGTTGTGTATGTAACTCAAGCAGGAGAGGAGAGCAAACACTAAAAACAGACTATTCTAGGTTCAGGATGGGGATTTATTTTTGAAAAAAAGAAAAGAGAATGCACAACTCAATAAATTTAAATTTTTACATGCACAATCTTAGAGTTAAGTTATAAATATATATATATATATATATATATATATATATATATATATTATGGAAGTAGTAGTATAAAAGTAGTAGTATAAAAGATACAGTATAAAATATTCTGTTATATATTATAGGTATAATGTATTATTTATCAGTGCACTCTGTTTACATTTACTAGACTTGTTGATTTTGCTGCTACTGATTCCATCATCACTGTCACTTATGTGTTTCATTTTATTGTTTACATCTTTTCTTACTTTAGTTTTATTATTTATATTTTTTACCTTTTATATTTATCTGTACTTACACTACCGTTCAAAAGTTTGGGGTCACCCAAACAATTTTGTGTTTTCCATGAAAAGTCACACTTATTCACCACCATACGTTGTGAAATGAATAGAAAATAGAGTCAAGAC
>JAVQJD010058795.1:0-33139 GCA_036023655.1 Nannoperca australis
CACACACACACACACACACACACACACACACACACACACACACACACACACACACACACACACACACACACACACACACACACACACACACACAGTAATCCAGTGAGCATTTGGGACAGATTAGATAAAATGTCATTGCGGGACACTCACTTGAGCTTTAAACATTTTACTTAGAAAGGCACAAACTATGATTTCCTGGTAAATTATTTTGATGTAAGAAATAAAAACATATCTTTTTTTTTCATGTAAATCGACAACATTTTCGGCCATAACTCAGATATAAGCGTCGTGAAGGACTCTTCCTAGATCAGTCTTTATTACGTTGTTTTCTTAATTGTTAATTTCAAACCTAAAGTTTTCCACTGTAATTGTTTTCTTTTTTTATCCCAAAAAAAGTGCAATAATAATAAGAGAGCTTAATATCTGTTTCTCTCAATCTTCCACAGTACCTGAGGCCAGTGACTGTGCTACAAAGTCCACATTGACAGACAAAAAGAAAGCCAGAGTGAGGAAAATAACTGAACTCCAGAACACTACAACATAAAAATACGTTTTCAATGCAGGGATTCGACTTTCGAAAAAACTGAGGATTCAATTACAAAAAAAAAAGAGAAAAAAAAAGAAAAAAACCATTAAAATCCTCCAAACTGTGTTTTATAGATGAAATGCTTCCTGTGTCTTTCAGATTTAACATCAGCATAGTTCACCTTTTCCTCTTAACCTTGATCCCAAAACACACACCAAAGGAAGAAAAGAAAGAAAAACAATTTACTAATGAGCACATTTCTTTTCACTCGAATGGTTCCCCCTGATCAACAGCTGACTGTTCTTTATGGAATCTAAAATACAACTGTTTCAAACAGTATCTCTTTTCATATTCACGCACGGTATTCGAGTTTCATTGTTACAGCTTCTTTTTTTTTTTTTTTTTTTTACTTTTTCTCAAGCTCCCCGTTGTGATGCAGGTACGTTTATTTTTCTCCAGTAAAAAGGAATCAAGAGTCTGTTGTGTCGTCAGTAGGACGGCAACATTCCTTTAACTCGCCGGAAGCCCGGGGAGCACTGAGAAACGAGCGAGAGAGAGCGCGAGAGGAGGAGGAGGAGGAGGAACAGAGCGACAGGGGAAATAAGGTGAGAGGGACACAGAGGTGAGGGGGAAGCTGGAAAGAAATATGGATCAGGGGGGTCTGTGTAGTTGCTTCCATTTAAAACTTGACAGTGACCACAATGTTTCAAGTTCTCTCCGTTCTCTTCTTTCACTTGTGCCTCTGGAGGGCTTTCCTCTTTCTCCTTTTGAAGAAACAACAGCACCTGCAGGAAAACAAAGGAACACGTTCATGAGACACACGTCTGTACGAACGAGATAATGGTGTGTCAATGCAAAGCTTAACAATTCTGCACGTTAGGGTTGGGTTTCAATAGCTGGTTGAGTTTTGGATCGGGTTTCCAGTTGGTTCGATCCAGGTTCGACTGAACTCTGGTCAAAAAGCGATGTAGAAAACATTCAGTGCTTTCACATTCACTTAAACAAACAGGCAACTTTCTCCAGTAAGCTGATTACCTAAACCGTCACGTAAACAATAAACCTGGTTCGAACCAGCGACATTCCAGCTGGAGAAAGAAGACTTTTAGAGACGAGAGATAATAGCAATGTGTTCTCTTATTTTAAATAATTCTGTCCTGAAAGTGGCCCCTCGTAGTCTAAATACAGTGGTTTCCAACACTGAACGGCTGTAAAACGTCTTCCGTCGCTGCTAAATAAGTCATTCTTCCAGCATAAGGTTAGGGTAGGGGAGGAATCTGTTCACTCCTCTGCTGCATGTATACGCATAGTTACAGTAACCATGTTGCTACAGTGCAAGTAAAGGTGGTCTCTGATTACCTGCGTAACCTGGTTTCTTGAACGCATGTAAATGTCCTGATTAAAAGGTCACAGGCCCTTTTAGTCGTCCATTTCACTGGTTGAAATCACTCGTTGTAAATAGCAAAAGCAAAACCTTAAAATATTCATTATGGAATGCAAAAGGTTTCAGATTTGCTTCCGGACTGATACTGGATTTGGTCTGAATAAAATGCTATTAAACCCCAACCCTACTGCCAGTGGCACTGTCTTCTATGCATCAGTTGTTCCATACTTTGTTTCGTCAGCCACTTCGACCTCGGTGGGAGCGGTGATGGGAGCGTTGGAGTGTCCGGCGGTGGGATCATCGGTGTTCAGCTCGCCATTCGTTGAGCTCATCACCTGCACAAGAACAAAAAGGACACCAGACTGCTCACACACACGCACGCACACTCTGTTCGAGCCACTGATTGCAGGGTGGAGATGAACATTCACATAAAAATATGTAACCTTGATTTTCTGCCCTCTGAGATAAGGAAAGCAGCTCAGCATGGAACCTGGAATGCCCCAACCAAAGCAACTTTATAGAAACTTAAAGGGTTGGTTCACATTTTTTAACATCTTGCTTTTCTTGCTGTAATCAGTCCTCTTGCTGATGTACTGCCCGTTAAAGAGCTCCTTTTCTAACGCGCGTCCAGTGTTAGAAATGGGGGACAAAGTCCTCGATCTGCACAAATATATGTTCCAAACTTCAACTAAAGCTAAAATTAGCTCTCAGCAGTTTGAGTTATCTTCAAGTTATCTTTCAAAGTATTTTTAGTACTCAATTTCCTCTTTGTGTTGCTCTCCCTCCACTGCAGCTCAGCATGAAAACAGTGTCTGTTAAACCTAAAAAAGGGAATTTCATACAAAACTTTGATTGAAACTCAGACGGCTGGAGCTTCACTTTAGCTACACATTTTTGCACATATAATGTGCATATAATATATAATTCTGTCCTTCATCTCTTCCACTGGAAACGCATTAGAACAGGAGGAATAATAACAGCAAAAAAAAAATGTTTCGATGTACATATGGGAATGTGAATACTGTTTTAAGGCAGTCTTGAAAAATGTGAACCTATCCTTTTAAAGCTGCAATTACATTACCCAACACTAGGTGTCATACTTGTGCCACATTTACTATGAAGGCTCTAATGATATGCAACTGACCTTTTGACATAATAAATATATGAAAAAAGCAAAATCATCTTTATAGTTTTGATTGTTCTACTGTTTTTTTACTAATGAAAAATCTGAAAAACTAAAATGTACTTCGCTGCTTTTGGAATATAAGTTTATGTGTTTTTCTAACAATTGAACAATCTTTATTTCATGAGGTTTGCATGACAGTTGCTGTTGGATGTCGTCATCTTTGCATGGCCCTTCCTGTGGGCAGCCTTCAGCAGATGAGGCAAGCAAGGTGAGAGCAAACAGAGCAGGCAAAGCACTGACACACAGGGATTCAAACAGTCCGACGCAGACACACGGAGAGAGTGAAGACAAGAGCACCTGACGGGGCAGGCAGTGCGGGGTCAAGACACATATAAACCTATGTGGCCTCATGCATTAGCCTTCAGAGCAGCAGCATTAGCAGCAGCAGCAGCAGCAGCAGTACCTGAACAGAGCCCCCCAGCCGCTCAGCTGTGAGGTGCGACCCCAGAGTCTCCTTATTGGTCACTGGAGTGGGCTGAGACTCACTTCCTTTGGGCTCAGGCGACTTGACGCAAAGAGCAAAAAGGGTTGAGGCAGGTGGTCGAGAAGGGGTGAGAAGGAGGAGGGTGGAAAAGAAGGATGTGGGGGTTGGGTGGCAATGTGGTGGGGGTGGGGGGGTGGGGGCAGAGGTGTGGAGGGAGGAGGGACAAGGAGGAGGGGGAGTGAATGAGAAAAAAAAAAGAAACAAAAAAGAAACAAAAACAAAAAAATTATAGAAGACATCTTCCAAGCAGAAGCGGGCTTGTTAAGACAAACTATGTTAATAGAGGAGTAGAGGGAAGCAAAAATTTATGCGAAGCACAGATCAACACACTAATAAAAAAAAACATGCAGGAGTAAAAGAAAACAGCCTTGATCACCTCAGCTCAGACTGTATATTCAATACAACACAGACACTTATCTACGTTACTGGGCATTTGGGTAAGAGCATTATTTTACTTTTCTCTTTCATTTGCAAACCTAAAAATGTACTTCTTATCTCACCACCAACAAATATAACCTGTAACTACAGAGACAGATAACTGACTGGAGGCGGAGCTTTGCGAGCTTCAAGCGGTGGCAAGTTGTAAATCAAGCCAATCATGCTAAATGCTGAGCAGTATAAAGAGGCTAAAGTCCACTGTAATAAGTCAATCATAAAATCGAATGCACTCCCTGTACGGCTTTACAGGAAACACAGAGTCAGATTTGTGTTTATCAGAAGGATTTCCTGGTCGTTTACTTCTGATACGCTTGAATTATTACCCCTTAACTAAATCAAACTTACAAAAACAAGGCTCGGATAGCATGCCAATAAAAGGAATAAAATAATGTAAATCCAAAGGCCACACTTTGTCTCACACTAAGCATTTAGCTTTGTCATTACTGGTATGAACAATGCAATCTGCATTTTCAACTCATGCATGCAATGACTGGAGCTTAGACTGGCACGGTGTGAAGAATAAATCGAAGCCAAAAAGACGGTGCTTTGTTTCACAGCTGGTGCAGGAGCGCCTGCCTTCGTGGCCGTGCGTGTCGGGTACTTTACTAGTACGGCATCAGATATTGTCGGCTGTCGACGGGAACAGGTATGAAGGAGAAGCGGAACCATTTTCTCCAGAAAGTTGATTACAGTTGGACACGACAAGAGTAGCCTGGCGGAGGAACTTGACGGGGTACGGACAGGGTCGGTCGGTTGCCTGGTTGGCTGGCTGGTCGGTCACCTGGTTGGTAGACTGGTGGTTGGGTGGGTGTGGTGTTTGTTGTGTTTTAATGCAGATGACCTCACCTGGTTTTTGGTCTGCTGTTGTGCTTTGTCTCTGCTGCTGGGCTGCAGGGGCGTGTCACTGGGTATAGGGCCTATCGGTGTGGGCTGTAGAAAACACGGCGGCAGAAGACGGTTAAAAAGGAAATGGAGGAAGAAAAAAATTTGTGCTGAATTTAGAGAAAGGTCAAATATATTTAGCAATATTACAAAACAGGGTTTACAAAAAGAATCAGTCGTGATCTAGCGACACGTGATGACAAGAGAAACAAAGCAAATAAAGCAGCCGTGAGGCTCGATCCAATCAAAGGGATATTTCAGAGGGAAAGGAGGGGGAGGATGAGTGGATTCATTAAGAGGCACTCACAAGTGATTTGCCGACCCAATCATATTCATAGTCAAAGACATATCCATTCCTGTCGAAGAGATCAGTGAAGAGCTTCCTCAAGTAGTCATAATCGGGCTTCTCAAAGAAGTCCAGCCTCCTCACATAGCGCAGGTAGGTGGCCATCTCTTCTGTAGCAAAAGGGAACACTCCGTTAAATTAGAAATCTGGCCGAATCAGGAAGAAATTACATAACACGGGGAACAAAAGGAAGCTGCTTGGTTCTACTGACCAGGGAAGCTTTCACAAAGCACTTCAATGGGTGTCGCTCGTTTGGTGTCCCCAATTTTCTGATACCTCTCCTTTAAAGTGTCCGCCTAGAAGGGAGACAGGAAAAATACACATGTCAAAATTTGAGAAAATACATAGCTGTAGACAGTTTAAGTGAAGAGGTGTAATATCAAATGTGTTATAAATTGGGCACTTGAGTTACAGACGGATGCAAATCCTCTGGTTAGTCTCAGGACGATTCTCGTATTTGACAGGAAGCATTATCTTGCAGAATATCTCCTTGGGGACACGTGGTTCCCATCACCCGCTGGCCTGTACATTTGTATTTGTCATATTGTCTACTGTATTCTGATGCCGTCATGTTGCGTGTTGGCGAGAACTTGTTTTGGCCCGAGCCACCCGTCATCCCCCACATTCCTGCCTCCCTCGCATTCATCTACCACGAGCTTCCTCCCACGCAGCAAATGTTCAGACGAGGCGTCTTGTCTTCTAGTCTACTCCACGTACACCTTTAAGATGGACGCCTGTAGAAAGCCCAGCATCTCTGTGCGGCTATAACCCTATAGCCCTCCGGGCGCCTGTCGCCATGCCTGCATTTCTTTAAGCCCTCTCTCAGTTAACTGTTCCAACGCAAAGCAAGTGTGTTGTTTTATGTGACTGTTTACATAGCAACACGTGCAAATACGAGGAAGGGCTCACATCTACGTCTTTATTTTTCAAGTCACTGACAGTGTAGATTTGATTGTGAGCTATAAGAAGAAGAAGAAAAGAGACACTATTAGCTGCTATTACACTGTGGTCCCTGATAATTCTTGATTCTGACAGGTGATAAAATTAGATGAGGCTTAACTCCACAGGAATAATATTAAAACATGTCTAGCATGTCATCTACCACTATTCAATATTCTTGTATTCTGAGAGAAAGTCAGAGCAGTTAATCTGTAACATTTCTCTTTACTGTACATTTGTAATGAATCCCAGATTTAAAAGAGTTTAAAATGACTGCTGCCATCAGCTGGTCCATAGTAAGCAGCAGGAACTCTAAAGGTATGAACTATATTTTATGACCTTTCATGAACAAAGAGATCAAAATGTGTTATATACTGCAAATAAATGGATTTGATGATATTTGTTGCTCCTTGGCAAGTGGGTATGGTATAATGTGATAATACAAACACTTCACTTTGTGTCTGGCAGTTAACCAAAGATAATTGCTACATAAGCAAAATGAAAAGTGAAAAGTGAAGAACTCCACGGTGTCCTGATAAGGAAAATAGAAACTTGGCACAGGGAACAGCACTTTGGTGCGTTGCCTCCGACCTGTCATTTGTATCCTGATCCTTCTGATGACAGATGATAGAGTTTCTTTTAAGCAACAGCAAATTAAACAATTAAACAGTGAGGGTGGTTCGTAGTCTTTCAGCTGCAACAAACAGATACATCAGGGGGGAGGACCTTGAAATGTCACCAGTGTTAGAGGATGGTGTTGTACACATGAGGCTCCCTGTCCCTAAGGTCATGTGGTTAATAGGTATCGAGGTAAAGAGATACTGTACTGAGGAGTGCAGCAGGGAAAGGTACATCTCTATGCTGAGTATTAAGAGGATTACAGGAATCTGGTGTAAATCAGTAGGTGCCAATAAGCCACAGTACCTTTAGGCCCTGCCAGGGGAGGCTACCTCGGAGGAAGTACATAAACATGTGACCCAGCGCCTCCAAATCATCCCTTCTGCTTTGCTCTGTAATAAAACAGAACAAAATGAAAATTAGGTTACCTGTGAGAAACAGATTCATTGTATAACCAGCTGGCAAGGTTAACTGTCAACTGGGTAGGAGTTCCAGGAGAGCCATGTGCCATGGAGAGACAATAGTCTGCAGATTTTAATTCCAACCAAACCCTCCACTGAGTGATTAGCACTCTTATAAGCAGAGGGGAAGAACTACTCAGAGAAATCACCTCCTGAGGTGATTGGTTGGACTTAGAAATGTGCAGGCGGTTGAATCTACACGCCTGCCATAGGAGGAAAAACATCAGAATCAATAAAGAGGAGATGCTTCAAAATACACAAGAAATGACGCTGTACATCAGAGGAATCCTAATTTATGAAAGATGATCAAATCTGCTTTAAAAAATGTATCCGTTTACAGATCTGTTCGCATACTGGTGTTGTATTTGTACACAATACAGTTAGGACACCTACATTAAACCGAATGTAAATGAGAGCAAAGCTTGTCCATGCAAATCTGAAAAAGGACAATTCAAACCACATCCCCGTTCTTACCCTTTCCCAAGTGTGTGTTAATGCTCATGTAACGTGCCGTCCCAGTCAGACTCTTGTGCTCCCGGTAGGGGATGTGTTTTTTGGTCTCGGGGTCAATGTACTCTTTGGCCAGACCAAAGTCGATGATGTGGATGGTGTGCTGCCGCTTGCTTCCTGGCCGCCCAACCAGGAAGTTTTCTGGCTTCACGTCTCTGTATATCAGACTCTTGGTGTGGACATATTCCATCCGTGTTATCTAGGAGAGCAGTAAACGGAGCGAGATTAGCATTTGAAATTAAAAAAATCACTCAACAAATCCAGGCAGCGAAGACATTTGATGACAAGGAGAACGAAAACTAAGATTATACTCCTCTCCTCTGCCAGGCCTTACCAGCTGTATGGCTATCATGAGGACGGTCTTGAGGGAGAAGGTGCGGTCACAGAGGTCAAAGAGGTCCTCTAGACTGGGCCCGAGCAGCTCCAGCACCATGGCGTTGTATTTCCCGCAAGGACCAAAGTAGTACACCTGAGGGATTCCCTCTGTGAACAAATAACACACAAATAAAGTTAGTTGGCGTTTGCGTAAAATTGCCGTATCAATTAAATGATGCTGCATTTTAAATGCTGCAATAAAATGGTTGATATGTCTAACAGTTCTGTTCTATGGGTACTGTTATTTTTCTTAACTCACAATCAGTTGGAGTTACTTTATAAGCAGACGAGGGTGCAGAGGTTGATAAAACATTAGATATTTGTGATACATTCTATAAAAATTAAAATAAACTGGGCTGAATCAAGTATACAGCACTGCCAGGTTACACAATGACACAGAAACATGTATAAGCTGTTGAGGTCATTGATATTTTGTAACATAAAAATGTGGTTTTGTTGCCCAAGCTCCTTTTTCTTCCTTCTTGGGTCATATAAAGGGGCACAAAACATTTCACTAGTATTACCATTTTGTAACAGATTAAAAACGCATAAATATAATTGGTATAATTGAACTGAATAATCACCCTGGTTTGCTGGTAAGAAAGCGTGGGAGGAGACCCTTTACTGACAAACAGGCGTGGCTTACAGCTTCTTTCCCTCTTTAGTCGGACTAAAGGGAGAGGTGTCACCAGTGACGGTGAGCGGCACACTGACGACATCTGTAAATAGACTTTGCTATTGGAAACCACCACACCCATTTTGCGGTAATGTGTATGACTTCTGAAGAATGTGGATGGATCAACCCGGCAGCATGTACTACCTTAATGTATGTCAGTGTTATGACAGTGAAAAAAACACAACACTATGTCCTAATGAAATGATAAAAAGGCACATACTTAAGAGTAACAGTAAAGTATTTCTAATTTTGCACACACAAAAAAAGTTAGAAAAAAGTAAAATCATCCTTTTATCTAAAAATAATATGAGGGCAATTTCCAGTTTCTTAGTACTGGTAATCTGATACCACATTTGCAACTAAAAGCCACAAAAAAAGAAGCAGTCTCACAGTGACCTAAAGCTGTGGTTTCCTAATATCTGCTGGCTATAGACTTCACAGCTTTCTCTCAACAAAATGAATTGCTGGGGCCCGTGAGGAAACCAGCATCATATTTTCATATTTCACAAACACTCTCGAACGACATGCAACAGCTCACTGAAGAAAAAGAAAAAAAAGATAGGCAACACTACGAAGACACAAAAACCAGACTGATTCATCTGACATTTTTCTCAGCCCTTCCCATTTTTGCCTGTATCCACTGAGTTCTGATCCACTGTAAGAAAACGTGTAGCCTAACACTTCTACCAGTATGAAAATCACAACATTCCCGGTTCAAAGTCTTTGCTACCAGGTAATTGCTTGCTGTGTCGGTTTTGTCAGCAGGCAGACTTGCAGGGTCCTTTGAACCATGCTGCGTTGCCAAAGGCCTAGTATCTACATACTTCTACATCTCCCCGAAATGCTCACTAACCTTGGAGATACCACATCAGTGATCAGGGTGCAAAGTAGCACCAGCCAAATGGCTGGCAAATCTACCAGCATCGTGCATATTTTACCAGCATTTGTCTGGTGTCTGGTGCTAATTTTGTTCCCTGTCAGTGCTGCTACAACAGCAGATGCAGCAGCACAGAGAGAGAAAGAGTCAGTGACTTCAAGATACAGATTAAAAAACAGGACAGAGATTGAGAGAACGGGCAAGCACATTTGTACTGTACTTGTGAGCAATAAAACAAATACATGTGTGATATAGATTAATGAGAGTTGAGAATGGGCACAGCACTGTGTGCACACGTGTTCAGTTTGGAGTGTGTGTGTGTGTGTGTGTGTGTGTGTGTGTGTGTGTGTGTGTGTGTGTGTGTATGTGTCAGCTGCTAGCCATGGGGCGGAGAGTTTACAGTCGGATTTACCTGATTACCCCTCACCAGGGCAGGACTCATCAGTCCAACAAGACACACTGGGCATGCACGAATGCAAACCGACGCACGTGCTCTCATGCACGTACGTATGTACACACAAACACACACCTGTCTGCCCTTTAGTCTCTAGGATTTTCCTGGTAACGATGCCCATGACAGATGACAAGAGATCATTGGGAGGCTGACTCATCAAAGCTTGGCCCAAATCTAGAGGGCATTCAAAGCACAGTCATCACAAGAGGAAAGCACGCAGTGTATTATAATCTTTTGGTTGTTGGATGTGAGCACTCTCTAGAAATGGCTGGTTGAAAAAACCAAGAGCTGATTTTTGGGTTGGTACCATGCGAGATGTGCATTGTTATGTTCGATGCTACTCAACCATAACAACAAAACAAAACAGCAAAATTACTCTCCAATACAACACATTTTTCTCTGTAACAGGAAACAGCGAGCATGACTTCCAATCATCTTGATCCGACAAAGAAAAAAAAATGTTATCAAAAGCTAAAAGGCAAACAAACCATTTCAGCAGTTCAATCAGCAGTGAGCGAACTGAATCACTTCTGTGAGGATAGACGTCTGCAATTCGAACTATTTTATGAAGTCATTTGAAAAAATCCATCCAACTGTGATCTGCATTATGGGATACGCTCTGGTTTTCACTGCAAGCCCATGTCAGTGGTGCTCTGACCCCGCTGTCGCGACAATTTGAGACAATCCAACCTATTGTATTCTGCAGGCTGGCCTTCTCAAGCGACACAGTAAGAAGGAAGGCTGCTGAAGACAATGTTGCCCTACAACAAAATGTCAGAGTTAAGGGCCAACAAAGAGGGGGGCTGGAGAATAGAGGAGATGGCCAGAGAGGGGAATGCATATGAAAGATTGAGATTATGGAGTGAAGTGCACTAAGAGAGGAGGAGGAGAAGAAGTGACTTCCATTAGGCCCAGCACTCTGGAGATGTTCTCATAGGGATGAAATGTGATCAGCACTTGGGCTTGCACAGACTGAGCCTGGAGCTGCAAATGCAACATAGCTCATAAGCACAACAATCCTACAAGACGCCACAGGGCTGAACACTAGTTGGGCAGGGGGGATAAAACAGCAATACTTGTTTTTATGAACTTAATATATTATATTATATATTTGCAGCTTTTAACGTCTGTAGCTTGGAAGAAATGGACAGAACTCTCTTCATTTATTGCATGCAAAACCAGCAAGAACTCTAAATTAAGTTATTTATTGGATTGAGTAGACAGTTTGTCTTGAAGATTAGTCATGAGACTATTACTACTAACATAGACTTCAAAATTAGCATAGCCATCATTTAAAATAAGTATGACTGTGAAACAATAATTATGTCAGTAAAATTAATCATTTGAAAAATGTTAGCAATTGCGTAACATGAAGATTTGCAGCATGCTGCTTTTATAAATCACACAAAATATCAAATTAACTAATGTATTAAATGTCATAATATATTTTTAAGATTTGCTTTTCTATACATTTTGTTATTTTTTGCTATAGTGCATCTACCCGCGTTTTGTTTTCTTTTACCCCCGAGTTTTTCAAATAATCTTACCAATTTGGCCGAGGATAATCCTCCAACAGCAATAAACATGCAACATTTCTGTAAAGTTATACACATGGATAATAGTCCATGACTTGCCTGAAATAATATGATCAATATAGACCCCGTGTCACTGACCCAGCATGTCAAGCCATCAAAAACCTTGACTGGGCTCATGAATAATTGAGAACGTGGATGCAGGAGGAGTGAATATTGAATATTACACAAACACACACACCCACATATATAGCTAGAGAGAGAGAGAGAGAGACCGAGAGAGAGACCGAGAGAGAGAGCTGCAATGCCAGGTCTATTGTCCATTGGTGGGAGGCAGGATTCCCAGCTGGGATCTGTTCAGGACAGGAGATAATTAACATTGTGTGTGCAGATAAGCTCCTCCTGGACGTTAAGACGTCCATGCTGTGGCATATTTGAGGATCTCGGGTTGTGCAGGACTAACAGTGTCACATGTGCCCATTTAGCCAAGTTGACAACATAAGTAGATTTAATCTCTCGCCTTGACTCCACCCATGAGACAGTAAAGTGAGCCTTCCTGTCATATCATCATGGAGTAGCCATTCATCAGCTGGAGACAGGACCTCTCCGCTCAATCGTATGCTGATAGTGTAGCTCAGTTTTTAGATGATAGTTAAGTGTCTCCATCTCTGGCTCCACCGATGGACAAGATCTAACCTTGACACCCGGATAAATATATATTACGAATCAGCATTTAGCTGAATCCACTGTCAATTGACCTAATATTCAAACGGTTCAAACTATCATGTTAGTGAAAGGCTGAAACGTTGTGGGAGGGAATTTAACACATCATTATGTTTGTCCTTGATTTCCACACACACAGTTTGCCAATCACACTTTGGAAACATTATGTGACACGCCACACCAGCCAATTTTTTTAATGTTGTCAAGATCCCACCTCCAGACCACGATAACGCAATATATTGATGTGTTTTTATTTTTTGAAAGATAAAAATACCATGATAGTCGGCGTAGGTCAATGTGAAACCAAATACTGTTTGAAGATTATGATACAGAACACAACTTGTCTTACCTCAATGGATTCACTGTAGAGCATAAGAAACTGTGTATATATTGCTGTAGAGATTTCATAGGGATTTCTTTCCTGTTTTAAATACTTCATGATCCTAGTCTAGGTTCTGCTCCTGAATATGTTATTCTGAATATTTATACTGTTTTACCATGTGCAATGTGCCCACCCGTTTTAGTGATCCTACCTCTAGTTGTGTGTAAGGTATAGGAAAATGTTTAAATCTTGCACAACCCCGGAACTCAGTCAATACAAGTAAGGCTGAAGGCCAGCAGTGGTCTCAGTGGAAGAAGGAATAGCCATGAAGTGTTTAATGGACCAGAGGAAAAAACCCTAAGACAGAGAAAGACAAGCCTGGACTGGAGGAATCCTCTGCCATAATCAGAGGAAATCGCACAGGAGATGACAATTACATTTACTGCTTTGCTTATGTATGTGTGGGCATGCACTGTGTAACATGAACCTGTCACAGATCCGAATGACAAATTAAAACAAAATAGGAAATTAAAAACAGGCCACACCCTGTTAGCTATGCACGCTAGAGAGTTTCCCTGAAATCTGCAGGCAGCACGCAGTTAATCAGGGAGGCAGAGTATCCTGTGGCCAAGGACGCTATCCAAGTAGACACACCATAAAGGCCCAACTGCTTGTAGAGGGCCATCTATAAATAGTCAAGGACTGCCCTAATGCCCCACCTCCTTATCAACAGTGGAGGGCTATTGCTCTGGCACAAGGAGCCAGGAAGTTGGCACGTGTCACTAAATTAGACAATGTCACACACATACACTTGTCAGATGGAGGGGGGGGGGGACCACTGCAACAAGAGGACTGGGCTACTTGCAATAGTCTTAGAATGACAAACACACACGTATACATACAAGCACACTTATAAAATAAAGAGTTTTCAAATCTATATTGTGATCACCACATAGATCCCCAGTGTCACTCACTTCTTTGCACCGTACACATCATCACATATATTCTTGATGGCATCTGTTGTTAATACAGGTGCTATTCCCAACTAAATTCAAATTGTGTGCATTAAAAACAGCTTTTTCTTCTCAAAATTAGCATGTATGTGTCTGCTTGGATTTAAAAGGTCAGTTCAGCCACATGCTCTGGTCCTTCCTACTCACGACCCCCCTCCCTCTGACTGTGTTAGCAGTTGCCAAGTATAAAAAGCAGAACACTGGCTAACCGTAGCCACAGTTCATGCCTCTCACACATAGCTGTAGGTTGCGCTATCATTTGCAAGCCTGATAAGCGCCTGGGGGGGGGGAGAACGACGTTGTGAACAAGATTTATTCCTCTGCAGTGGCAGTAAACACGACGCATGGGCCCAGCGATAACCATGCTTTAATCAAAGCTTAAAAAGACATGGTATTTAGTGTCTAATAACAGCAATGTAACTGCGATAAACAGCATGGCTACAGCTACTGACACGCCTCCACAGCCACATACACTGGAGTCAGGTAACCACATAGAAACTCTCTCAAAAAGGGCTTTAAACGTGCTTCTAATGACTGTCAAGGCTCCACCAGACTCCATGTCTTTCCAGCAAGGAAACAGAGTCAAACTGTAGCTTCTCGTGACTAGTTAGCGCCGACTCCTGGCTCTACGTCACTGTCCATGCTACACTGAGCATTTTTTGTTTTTAAATATGCTACGGAGGGAGGGTTCTAGCAGAATTTGAAGGTGTACTTACACTTTAATAGACTGAGTAAGCCTACTTCAAGCTAAATTATGTAATAAAATGTCAACTGGAACTCAATACCTGCATTTACACAATTATAGAAGGGACCAAAAACAGAACAGGTGGGACATGCGGGTGTGGGTGGTTCCATTGCAAAAAGCTGCAGGAGCGGGAGACTGTACAGACCTCTTGCCTGTACCTTTTGCTCTTGTCAGTTTGACTAAGCAGTAGTAGCATGTTTGCATATGGTTTATGAACTAAAGACAGAGCGTTAGTGCTGTGAGCCAGCCAAATCAACACATGCATCTAAACAAACTTACACGAACATGACAGGTGAGCATTTTCAAAAACATCCAACCAGGCCAGGCCCCTCCCGACCATCTGGCTGTGCCTTCGCTCTCACCCTCTGTAACTAGCTGACCAGCCAGACCAGATCAAAGAGCTGCTGCCCTGGAGCCACAGCTATGCAGCATAGCATATTAACATGTTCAGGGCAGTACTGAAGGAGAGGAAAGTCTTTGGGTATTGTAGAGGTGGGATTATGAAAGGCTTATGGCATCTACTGGCTCCCACAGATGTGGAAAGATAAACAAATAGACACTGTGAAATTTAGCCTAAAGTAGAATGGAGGCTTTTGGAGTTATGTTCATGTGTCCGTTTCCTTGATGTTACAAATGTTGCCTTCCATCCACACAACACTGGACATTTTCACCTATTCTTTTAATAGAATAATGTAAATAGGTCTCACATTGCAGTGCAGGAGGGGAAACTAAGCTATCCCTTAATTAACACAATCTGCGCTCATACTAATACAACATTGACATCTGACTGAACAACAGCTGCACAACTACTAAATTGCAGATCTGGCATATAAATGAAATTAAGTGTTTACTCAAGACGATTTCTTTTAAAATAAAAGATACAATAGCAGGGTAGGATCACATTTGTTGCAACACAGTATATACTCATGGATGTAAACAATCTGTCACACACACTTAACAGTGGCATGGCATATAAAAAGATTTACACAAAAAAAACAAAAGAAATCCACTCAGCCAAGTAAAATCAACATATTTAGCCAACTCCATATCAGTGTCAACATTTCTAGGGATTAAATCTTTGTCCACGTCTGTCTCTCTCCCATTTGTTGACGTGCTCTCTTAAAAAGGCATCCATTTCCATGCTGCAATTATTCCTCATTAAGTCATTCCATTCTTCAAGTGAACCTGTTACTCTCATGAGACCAGACAAGACTGCTGCAACCTGCAACCTGTCTTTGGTAAACTCTGCATTAGATTTAACATCAGCCAATTTAACTCAAACACAAAAGCAACTTAAAAACATGCGAGTGGGAGTCATTTTTACATGTAAACTGTTACATTTCATGAACGATTGTCTGTGTGTCTATTTCTGAATATAAAGTCTGCGTTTTGTCTTCCTGTGCAGCCCAATCTAGTGTGAAAAGGCCCGTTCTCGTGTAACTCATCATTATGGCGCTGTGTATTAGGATTAATAATCTACTGACTGCATCTCTCTTACCTGAATTTCCCAATTGTTTGTAAAATCTATATTCCAAATGGAGCTGTGGCGCCCTGGACTTTATAGGTTCCTGAAAGAGAAGAGAGAGGGAAAAAAAGAGAAAGGAGAGTGTCAAATATTACATCACAAATCAGTTAATGCAAAATGTCAATATTCTTTATTGGCAATTAAAAGTTGGTTGTTTGTCTGTTTGGCTGCAGGGAAATTAGAACAGTGTGTATTTGTTAAAGAAAAAAAAAAGCTAATTTGAAATTGACGTCATTTTAAAAACATCAATACTTGCATGGATTTCACACAATGAAGGGAAATATAGACTCACTACAACACCACAAACTTTGTTAAGAGCTTTACCTCAAGGGAAGAAAGTAGTTTGTGAGTGATGGCCTTGCATATACATCAACATGATTACCTCAGCCTGCAATTCATTTAAATAAATATCTACAGTACAATGTTGTCCTTGTTTTAATGTCTAATGGAACTTAAATTAAGTCTCAGGTTAGACTTGTGGGATGTGAGGATAAAGAGCAGTTCCAGCTGGTGAACAGCAGGCCTTTGTGATGACATGGCTGATAATCAACCCTCCAAGACATATTGTTCATTATATCACTAGCTCCAGCTTTACAACCTAAAATGTAATCTGATTAACCCCACTCTCATGATGACAAGGGCATTAAAGAAAAACGTGAGGAGGCTAGAACAAACACACACCCAACTTAATTCCTCCCCTTAATCTTCAGTAGCTGTACCACAGCCTATGCTAAAGCCCTTGACCACACACTGCCAACCAATACTGACATTACTTGGTTCCAAAGATGTAGATTATCCTCTTTGGGAAATTGATCAAATGGGCTCTTATATGCCTAAACATTAAGAAACAGCCAAAGACATATTTGCATTTAAAAACAGTGGGACAGTTAATTATGAACAATACATGGAGAGTGAAGCTTGCCTAAAAATGTATTTAACCTAGCAACTTCTCAAGAGATGCTTGAAGTGAGATTTAATCTTAAAAGTTGTTTCCCACGTGCATTTAATTCCAAAGCACTTCTATTTTAAATTATATAAACTGAAAGCTGTTAAGCTCCCACATTCACTCCATTAGGCCTTTATCAAATCAGGAGCATTTTCTCCTCTGGTGCCCTGCTAGCACGTAGGAGTGCACACACAAAGTAAGAGCTGTGTTCAACACAATAAGGGACTTGTCCATCCTTTTATGATGACCGTTCTCAGTCCTTTGGGATGTTCTCTGTGGTCTCACTTTAGGTTGAATCAAAAGATGGTTTAGCAGAATTGGAGATGACAGAATCGACCAACCTTGCTTTACTGTGTTAAAATATCCCACAGGTAGATTGCTTATTAACTCATTTGTCCTGATTGTGAAAAAAGAAATTTAAAAAATCCCCAGATATTCCTCAATTTTGTCTCTACCTGCCTGCTACAAAGCAATAACATCTGATATATTCAGTAAACCTGCTTAATAAACTAGAGAAAAGTCTCTAAATGTGTTGTTTCAACAGGCCGTGTTGGGGTTTTGTATAGCCAGCTGCTACTTACGTTCTGATAAAGATGTGTTGATGTTTGGGTGGAAAGCAGAGAGACAGAGCTGGAACCCTGTGGTCTTTTCTATGTTGTTTTAAGTAGGTGGGTCTGTGTAAATTTCATCAAACACTTGATTGGCTAATGATAATGACCAGTTTTGTATGTTTGCATGTCTTCTGAGGGAGGGAGCTGAGATGCTAGCAAGCAACTTTTTTAAAATCATGTTTATTAAATCCTCACAAAACTTAAACCCTGTGACAAAAAGCCCATCTAAACTAAGATGTTCACTGCAGGGAGCTTTGACAGTAATACAGTCATCAAATATGTATCCTTGTGGCCAATAATAAAGCAGCACCAGACTTTATGCATCTTGAGTGTCCCACCAACCGTTGTTATTCTCAGTTTATTTGCTCAAATGTGCTCATGCAACACGTTTCAATAAATACGCTTTAATGTGACTGCAGTGTTATCGACGTGGTTCAGTTAAATTACCAAAAGTTGATTCTATTAAGTGTAACAAACATTTTCAGCACTTTTGGTCACTTTTGATAAAAGAGAAACAATAAATGTTAAAAGAGAGAATATCATAAAACTATGCAGTAATGAGGTTAAATCTGATGAACAACAACAAACTTCAGGCAAACACTGCAAGAACTATGTAGATTAACAGTTTGGCTTTGGTTTGCAAGCAGCCGTACTCGGGCGACAAGGTTAGATAGAGCTTATTATAATTGGAGCAAAAACCTCAGACTTGTAATGAAGATGAATGATGTGACCACATACATATTGTTCTACACTCAATGGGAAGACATCTTCCTATAAATGCCAACATGGAAAATATGGATCACAACATCCCTATAAAAACCTATGGGTGACACTACATACATCGTTTCCTATCATCTACAGAAAAAAAGAAAAAAAAAAAGAAAAGAGATTTCAGCATCCTGCTCTAACATGACGCCAACCAGGAGGAGTGTCAAAAGAAGTAAGAAGCCACTGTGCATGCCAGGGGCTAGAAATTGAGAGCACAAAACTAATCTGGGAGGCGGAGCAGGGAACTGCCGTAGCGTCATCCACCTGCCACATGAGCACGGACAACGAGCACGTCTCGCGCAAGTCAGGCCATGCCAGGGAGGCGAGAGAAAGAAAATATGAAATATATAAATAATGAGTAAAAACAGATGGCACCAAACCACAGGACCCTTTAAAACAGCTTACAATAGGAAACAGAGGCTTATGGCAGCTTTATGTACTTAAGGGTCATCTCTATTCCCAGCAGATGGGATAAGCTATGGCTGTGTAAATGACCATGGCCAATGCTGCAAATGTCTGATGTAACATCTTTGTATATGACGATGAGTTTTCGCAGCTCTTGCCCATATCAAGTATCTGATCTGCTCCCTGTACTGACATGCTCCCCTGACGTGACATGGCAGGACTGCACCCACAGAAGCAATTTTGTAAAGAGGAATGTATTGGGGGGGGGATTGTCTCCTAAGCATATATTCAAAAACTACACCCTTCACCTCATCCCCTTTGGTATGTGTATCATAAAAACATCGGTTGCCTTCTACATAAATTTTGTGATGCAACATTTGCAGGGCAAAATAAAAGCTAAAGGTTTTCTGACAATTTAGCAATTAACCTTTAACTTGTTAATCTTGTTTGCGGCAAAGGCCTGAAGTGGATGTTTTGGTTACCCAGTGTGGTGTCATGCAGAGAGCGGCTTTTTGCCGAGTGTGCTGGCTTGTGTCCAGGGCAGCTGACCCTCAAGCCAGAAGGGCCCTTCCCTGTCTGACCTGCTGCTACAATAACCTCTCCACCTCAGCTGTTCCACGCTGCAGCCGTGTGTGTTTCTGTGTATCTGGGTTCGGTGGATCTGAAACCAAACGGTCCTTGTGACAATGGGTCTACACTGTCTGCATGAGACAAGAAAAAAAAAAAAAAGACATGTTTTAAATCACGGGAAAGTTGGAATCAATTTTAAGGCCACAATAATGTACTCCAGAATTCACAGCTCTTGTATTCTTGTGGAGTGAAACAAGTTCTCTAGCTTATTCGGTTTAGGGACTTAAATTAGGTGGTGCCATTGCGCTAGCCAACTGGGCCGGAACAGACCGTTATAATATAGTTATATTATACATTATGTTAAACTGAATATTGGACAACATTAGTACTGCAACTAATGATTATTTCCTTATTTTCTTCTCATGATCGTTTAGCTAATAAAACGTCAGATAATAGTCCCAAATCCCCATCACAAGTTCCCACAGCTTAAGGTGGCGTCTTCAATTGCTCGTTATATCCTACCAACACTCCAAAAGTCAAAAATATTTATTTTGATAATTATATAAAAAAGGATAAAAGCAGATAATCCTCAGGTACGAGGCACCGAAACCAGTGTTAGTTTGCACTTTTGCTTGACAAACGATATTGTTGCAAACTGCTTTTCTGAGAGGTATTAGTTATAACGGTTATCTTGCCGGCACATTAATAGTTTTGGTTGCATAGTTGATCTGTGTTTCTCCACATGAAGTCTATACACTTTGTTCATAACTTTGTCAGTTACAGCTACTTTAAATTATAACTCAGATCAGCAATAAGTTACATGCTGCTAGAGCTGTAGTTTCTGGCACTTTCATCCTATACTCACACGTTTGTGCATGTAAATAGACGACCTCACTTGCAACAATGTAGGGCCAGCTTTCCCAAAACCACAACAACCAAGCAGATACCACCACATCTATACACACAACATTATTGGCTGGCTTCTACGTAAAATTCAGACGATTGCAGCCAAGGCCGATGGACGAGAAATGCATATAAATAATGGTAGCTGACTTGTAAACTAAGATTACAGATTTGTTGATATAAGCGGTACCAGCAAATACTGCCTTAGCAGGATCAAATCCTGTAGCTACAACACACGTGGGGAGGGTGTGAGATGAAATGTTAAATGTAATTTCAAGGATCCCTCTTTGACAAAAATACTTCCATCTTGTACAAATATTTGATTATGTCATCACGGATAAGCTGGTGGTTTCTGCATTTCAACCTGTGGTGGGCTCCGTAGACTTGTGTGGCTGGAGCAAGCCATCAGCGCCACACAAAGTCCTCTTCCTGGGATTTACCAACTCTGCATATGATGTCATCTGGGCTAAATCTGATCTCCGCTCTAACACAGCTGAAAAAGATCAGAATTGACCTCAGTGACTGGATTGAGTAATGACCACCAAATGAAGAGGAAAAACTATAAAATCACGCACACAAGCAGAATAACATTAAAGGGTAGTAAATAACAGACATGCAACAACAGTAAACAGTCACACAGCCTAAACACTTTGCGCTGTATATGAAGTATATGCTAAAATCCTAACGTTTGCATTAAAAACAAGACAAACCTCTCAAGGTTGTGCAAATACTCTCTCACGTCATCTTGTGACTCCAGAAAGACATCTATTTTTCTGCAGTGTTCACTCGTGTTCAAAATGTTGATCATTTTCAACTAGTCAACAAGCGATAAAATGATAAGTTGATCCGAAAATAAACTGAACACCGTTTTGATAGCAAAATGTTTTATTTTTTTAATGAATTAGCTCTCCTTTATCTCCTATAGCAAACTAAATACCTTTTGGGTTTAGACAAAACAAGATATTTAAATGTTAACTTGGACTCTGGGAACTTGTGAAGGGCATGTTTCACCAGGTTCTGACATTTTGTAGACCAAACATGAATTGACTGATTAAGACAAAAAGGGACACATAAACCATTACTAGTAGCAGCCCTACAGTCAAAAGTCAAATACATTCTTTCTTTTTTTTTTTTTTATTACCTTTGGTCATTTTGCAATATGCCAATAGTCTAAAACGATTGCTTTCACACATCCAGTTGTGAGGTCTTAGAAACATAAGACATGTGGTGGTGAAATGGAAAAAGAGACTATCCTCTGACGCCACGAACGATATCCTGCATAAAACAGCATGGTACATTAAAACAGACAGCTGGCATCATGCAGTGGAACACATAAATAAACATCTGTGTTGTGTATCATCTGGAAAGCCAGTGTGACATTCAACTGGGTGCATATGTATGCCTATGTGTGCCATGTACAGGGCAACAGATCCGGCATTATGCATAAGGACCAGATTAGACCCTGACCTTTTCCTGACACCCAGTAAACCATTTCACAATACACAACTGGCAATGTGACTCAGCTCGTCTTAGACGGAGCAACTCAAATGTCAACACACAGACACACATATCTGCTCTGCAGCCTTCATTAGGTTATTAATGATGCTAAGTGCTAACTGTAAGGCTAAAACAAATGGAGAAGATTGAAGTGCGTGTGTTTCTCTATTCTAGCAGTCTTTATGATCAGGTGTCTGTGGTTGGGAGGTGGTGTTAAAGAGTGAGCGGTGTCAGAGAGCAACAGCTGGCCGGTGTCCAGCACTTCTCCTGTTTCAGCTCAGATTTAAAACACACCCAGATGGAGCATTTCAGCTGCCTCACAAAACCCAGTGTGATAATCCAGCGCTGCTTGAAATCAGCCAGAATTAGACATCAAATCAAGAATTATTTGGAGCGGGGCAAGTACGGCCTTTGACCTAGGTTCACTTTATATGCCAATTCAGAATTATTGTCATGATTTAGACCATGATGATTTCAAGTGGGTTGAAATGTTTCTACTTCGGAAGGGCTGGGGGAGAAGTGTGCTACAAATAAAATAACAAACACTAAAGGTGGCTTTCACTGCAGTTCAAATACTATGCCTGCTATCATTATAAGGCCTTTAATAGGAGAGCCACCATGTATTAATTCTCTTCAGATAGTATTCTGGTGTTCATTGACTTTTATCAAAAAATTGGGTATTGACTTGAAGAATGCTTATTGGCTTTCAATACTTTTTTCCCGCTCATTTGTTTCTGTGACAAGATAAAAATTAAAATTTAAAAACACACTTAAAACTGCTCAAATGTGCCAGTGAAATGAGCAGGTTTCAGAAATTCTGTTAAAATTGAGCTGGCCCTTAAAAACATGCTGAACTCAGCTGCTACAGTCAGAGGAGGGCAAACACAGCACAATGTTGCCAGTGATCTACAATGTCATGGGAAGTCCCACTCACGTAACCACAAGAGCCAAGTCCCCTTTGTGATTTAATAGAGGAGCAAGGCGTGGCATAAGTACAATGTTTTGTATTGTGCACTCCTTCATTTGTTTAACTTTGATCCTGGACCCAATATATATTTTTCTATTGGGTCCTGTCATAGCCAGGAGCAATAACACATTACTGTCACTAAACAGTAGTTTTGTTGTTCTGGACCTCTACTCCAATGTCCAGTATGTACAGCAAACATTATTTATTGGGTTGGAAATTAAACAATGACAATGGCAAATTCTCTGACAATGCAGCAGGATGCACTTGGTGAACACCAGACTGAAGGCAAAACGCCTCTGAGACAAGCAAGAACGCCTGAGGGATCATCATCAGAGAAGACACTGATATCTCCTGATCATGGTCATTAACTACATATCTAAATTTTAAATTAGTTCAAAACATATTGCTCCCTAAAAAGCAGGGTACTGTGTATAATAAGGGCTACAATTCCTACTGTTGATCTGATGTGGAAAGTGAATTTCAGTATAGCCAGAGGGCTTTTTCATAGCAGAACTTTTGACATGTAATAGCAGGAAAAGCGCAGGTGTAATTACCATAATCAACGATGACTTTAAGTGTGTCAGCTAGCCATGTCAGAGAGCCAGCATGCAAATTAGTAGGGTCCTGGGAACAGGTAAACAAATTGCAAGCCTTATTATTAATTACATCAATGGTTTTCCTGGCATGATGTGTCAAATTGTCTGCTGTGAAAAAGGCCTGTTGTTTGATTTCAAATCTAATGTGCTAAATTAGAGTCAACACAACAAAAGAAATGTGTCACTGTCCTATTCCTTATGGTCTGCATTACATATCCTGTCAAACCCAGGCCATGCAGTAAGATATTTTAATGTCTTACATGTGTGAAGCTGCTTTAATTCTAACCTCAACCATTTTGTCTAACTAAACAAACTCTCAAAAATAGACCAGAGGTCAATTTAGGCATCATCTCTTTTTAATTCAACATAATCTGATTCTGGTTTGGTTATTGTGGCTCTAGTTTACCACTTAAGTTACGGTGCTTTAGCAAGAGCCAGGATGTACACTTACAATGAAGCCTACAGCCTACACTGTATTCAAAACCCATTTTTTGTGCAGTCGCACTTTGCACTTCTGCATATGAAGTCACCCACATTTAGACTCTCCTGTGCAGATTTAATGGCCGCTACTAAATCACCCTCAAAGCAACAATGTGTATCTGTTTGAGCGTACTGTGTTACTGCTGGCTACTGATTCATTAGAGGATTAGTTAGTTGACTGAAGGTAGGCTTTTACGTGCTGTTGACATGCGAGGATTTATTCACTTAGTCTGCCCAGCATGCTCTCTGGAGAGCCCGAGCAGGGTAGGGAGGAACTTAAATCGTCGAAATGTCACTTTAATTCCAGCCAAACATGCTGATAAAGCTTTTGTGCCTTCACAGTTCTTCCACAACTGCCTCATGAAGAGCTGGTGTAAGCTGCTGAGCTAGACTGCAACAAGAGCTGTTTATCATGCTTCAGTGGGAGGCAGACAGGGGAGGTACAACACCTCAGATTCCCATCGAAGTATCACGACTGACCAGCACCGTGAGTGGCTTCACTCATACAAACCACCTCACTCTTATGCCTCTGCATCAGTGACTCAGTCAGAGAAAACAAAAGGTCTGCCAGAGACATTCCTCCATTCTCCATAGATACAGCACAATTACATGCCATGCCATAGGTGCTATTTGAAAGCAATACACAACATTTTGAACGCTTGACTTGTATATTAACATCGTATGTTGTTCGTCATTGTTGAGATATATCTATAGCACACACACACACACACACATCTATATTTATGTCTAGATAGATAAATATTTATATCTAGATAGATATTTATATATAGAACACAAAGACACAGACAGAGCTTTAAATATGTATCTGGTTCTCTTTTTCTAATCCACCAGTTATAATTACTTCAACCCTAGCTAGGTTATCTCAAAATTACATGATGCATTCGGATGTTTTCCCTAGATAATAACAGCCCACTCTGTATCTTTCTGAAAAGACAGAATGGCGTTTCTTTAACATCTTTGCTGAGGTTTATATGGTACAGACATCAACCGTGCACATTTACCAATCTGACAAAAGCCAAACGCTTCCTTTCGTGGTCTGGCCAACTCGTGGAATTAACCTTAATAGGCGTCAGCTGATAAAGTCTGCCGCCACCAACATATCATTTCAGACCAAAGTAATGGAGGTCACAGGCAACAATAAAAAAAAAAGAAAAAAGAAGAAGCGTGGACTACCTTTCTAACTTTTGGTGGCAATTTCAGTTTGATATCTAAAATCCATCAGCGCCTTGTACAAGCACAGCCAACATGCATAGGGTAAAACACTGCTCTGTATGTACATGGCACACAATGCACAGTAGGTCTCTGTGTTTGTCTCCCTAGATGATCCCTCCAATATCAGCCCCATGTCCTAGCACGGCCCTGTGCTGTACAATAAGTGCCAACACTAAAACATTCACTTATTACTCTCCTCCCATGTTGGGCAGATATTACTTGGCCACTTGTCATTGTGAAAAGTGTTTGTCGCCTCCAATTGATTTATTACTTAATACTGATAATATCAACTTTGCAAGCGGCATGTCTCACAGACACCTCCTATCTGTCAATGAATGACCAACTAAATGAAAAAGGGGCTGTAATGAGCACCACACCAAGATAGCAAGAGATAAAACAGTATGACACAATGATGTGCAAAATGTTCTAGAGGGGAAAAAAAGAGAGGATTAGATGGTTATTTTTTCAGTGGACAGTTATGTCACCATGCTAGGGGAGTGTACTGAAGGAGATGGGGGTGTCCCTTTACCTTTTAATGAACCTGATTGGTGCTAGCCTGGACAGAAAGCAGACATTAAATGCTGCTGTTTCTTTAAGACATCGGGATCTCCTCTTGGGAGTAAAGCCTGCCACTTACAGCAGTGGCTATATGGTCCTGCCTCCATCACACAGGCGTTTGTCAGTGTGAGAAAGCATCCAGCTGAACCAAAGACTGAACCACTGTGTGTCGACAAGGCCTGCTAACAAAGAAGACCTTTCAGCACTCAGCAGTTTCCCCCCTTCTCTCTTGCTTTTTGCAGCAACATTCACAGCAGTTCCAGATCCACTGACAGAGGATCTCTTGCACTGGCCAGCCATACATCTCTATCTGGGCTATCACATGGTGGAGCAGGGTGACACTGGCATTCACTTTTGTCCCAGGTGCAGGCCCACATGCTCTGCAAGTTAGTACACAAGACACTCAGCACATAAATGCACTAGCTGAGCACTGAGCAATCACAACACGTGGTCCTCCAGAGGCTGGCAACTACAATGCAGTATGTTACAACAAAGGAGAGCGATGAAACTTGTTTTAACAAGCCAGATAAAAAACTACACTCTGTTGCCTTAGTGGTTTCCTGGTAGATCAGCAAAACGTCATCCAACCCTTCACAAAGTAATAATTGACATACTCCCTTAAGAGTTTCACAGAGACCAACAGTTGATCAGTTAAGAAATCATTTTGGTCCTTATTTATTTTAATGGAAAGAGGAAAACTGAAAGGAGTGTAGTCTATATCCAGGTCTGTATTAGAGCAGAAATAGTACTATAATGATATCAATAACTTACTTTTGACAGACTAAACGATTGAAAAACTATTTATCATTTAAGACCAGACATTTTATTCGATCTTCTCAAATGTCTTATTTGCTGCTTTTTTTCCACCCCCATCTTTGCATTTGGCAAAATAAGCAATATGGAAACATCATCATGGATTTTGAGAGATTTTCTGACATTTATGGACTAAAAGTATGAAGTAAATAGTCTCAGTATGCTTTGTAAATGTGTATTACATAGTTTGTAACTGAAAAACAAGATTTGTAACTGAAAGACAACATTCGTAACTGAAACACACGATCCTTTTCGCTTTCAAAAAGCTTCTTGTGCTTACAAATGTCTTGTGTTAATTACGGATCAGGTTATTTTCACCTTTGGGATTTTTAAACTATATTAAAGTTTAATTTCAGTGTAAACTGACGGTAAAGTTGTATCGTATCCTATTCTAAAGTCTATCTAGAAGAAAGCCGTTACCACTGAAGTGAAGGAGGGGGCCCAATTCATGTCGAGCATGTGTTAGCAGGTAGTCATAGATAACAGGGCTGTTATTTATGTTAGTCTGTTAGGAAGAGCTAAGTGACCCACTGACAAAACAGAAGCCTAACTAGACTGGCAGTGACATTCGTCGAGTTACCCCAGTGAGCTTGTGAGATCAGGGACAGACAGAAACATGTGGGTAGACAACTGTGCCAGAGTCTGGGAGCCCAAGAATCGACAAGGGAGAAATGCCCTCTCCATGTATGTCAGGCGTAACAACGCCAGCGTACAGGCCGAAAACTACAAGTCCAATTTGTCTAGTTCATGTTGAAAATATAAACCTAAAAAGACATGTTTGTGATCATTGTAGCTCAGAAATAGACAATTAACAAGAAAACATGAATCACCATCTGAAATGAGTCCTCAAAACAAAAACCTGAGTCCTTCCAATCAGGCCCTACTATTACCCGGGCCATGACAAGCTTTGTTTGACACCATTAGCACACTTACTCCTCTCACTATTATACATTCAGATAAACGCTGGGTCCAGTGACCCACGAGATTCATGGAACAGTGTCATGGCCCTAATGCCAGATCCAGATATAGCTGGACACCATGGGGATAAAAATACCCAAACAGATGGGAGGGTTCACAGGCAGGCAGGCGGGGGGGAGCAAGCGCAAGGAAATATTTCAGAGGAGAGAAGAACTGCAATTACAGCTGTTTGCAAACCTCTGCCTTCTATGTGGTTAGCAAAGCCTTCAGTGGATGCCCATTCAGAGATAATGACCTTGCTGGGAGATACAAATGTAAGTATAATCATACACAGACCAGTGGAGATGTGGTGGAGATGACGCCACGTCCACGTCATCATTCACTATGACTGCTTAACTAAAGCTTGAGTAAGGCCTTGCTTACGTTAAGGCATTGTCAGAGAAAAAAAAAACATATCTGCCAGTAATCACAGTGCTACAAGTGGCAACACATTTATATAAAAGAAATGATGTGCAGAGGAAATGGTTGAGCAGCCACTGGCTCGCCTAGAATCCAAGAAAACAAAGAGGCCTTAAAATTTCATGTGGTTTTCGCAGCCTGTTTAAATGCTACTAAACCAATGGCTCTGGAAAAAAAAAGGGTATCCACTCTGACACAAAACAAAAAAGACAGTCAATTATTGATTGCTCATAAGGCCTGAGAGCTTATTAAATAGAGGGCGGACAGTTCCTATTTACTTCTTGTGTCGATCTCTCTTAGGTCAAATGTTTACTGCACAAGCGGAATCTGCTGCACTCAAAAATAAACTTTACACTTTTAAAGAAAAAGCATGGTAAACATCACGTTAGCAGAAGTCTTCACACAGGATGCAGATAGATATTGGAGATGTAGCAGAACAGTGGTGTTGTGCATAAGAAGAAGAATTGTGAGTTCATATTTTTATGTTACTTCACCCACCGTGATGATGTACTTACCAATTTGATGGCCACATATTCGTTAGTATAGAGATTTTTTCCCAACCGCAGCTCTCCAAAGTTCCCGCAGCCGATTTTTTTACCCACACGGAAGTTTGGGCCAACCATAAGAACTCCAGAATTGGTCCCTGAACTCCGACCCCCATGTCCAGTCCTGCTGCCTGCTGTCTTAGACATCTTTTTCCCTTCCTCTGTCTCTCCCTTGACCCCTCTCTTGTCAAAATCCATAAGCTTGTGATACCCTGGCCTCTCCACGGTTATTCTCCAGCCATGCAAACCATAGAAACTCCAATAACAAGGACAGAGGAGGCTTTAGGGAGGTGAAGGGGGACAAATCTCACAGGACAGAGGAAGGGTGATGCTGTTAAAATGTGCAATGGTTCAGAAGACACTTAAATGAGGTGAAACTACAGCTGAAGTGCCCCGTGTCTATCAACCAGCTCTTTTGTGGATAGCTTCCCTTTTTTCTTTGTGTTCCTTGTTTACCAGAGGGGCTCCTTCTTTGTGTGGTTCTCCAGCTCCAGTCTCAAGAGTAGCATGCCCTGCCTGTGGAATAGGCAGGTTGTGCTAGGATGTGCCCACAGACACATATACAATACTAGTCATAAAAAAGCACTCCGAAAACCAGCTACTGCATCCACAAGGCAACTTTGGAACATATCCTGCAGTGCCTCATTTCTTCTAGTCAGCCTTCAGTTGCACAGTGGACACTCTCCATGTTGCAGGGCCACAGCAGACGATGCAACCCAGATTTAGAGACAACAGCGACGAGGAAGACGGGTGGGTTTGATTTCAGCTGGAGATCTGCAAAAGCAAAAACAGACAGAAATCAGTTATTTTCCCGTATAGCATGTAACAACAACACAGATCATCTGCCACAAATAAACTCATTACTTACTCTCACTATATCTTTTGGCCTGTTTAAAGATTGTAAAAATGAAGACAAGGAGACAACAAATCAGTCATTAAGTGTTCCCATAACACTTTGTGCCTACAAAGAAATTAAACTTTTCAGAAAAAGAAAAAAAAGGAGAAACTTAAACCCTTTTACTTGAAGATCAAATTATGTCTACTGTGGCTGTTCCTTACTACAGCTGAAATGAGATCTTGCTCCAGACTGGCGCAAAGCTAACTCAATAAAGCAATCGATACGAGCAGAAATATTCCACAGTGGTCCTCAGACATTTGAAAAAAGATCTTTTTTTTTTTTTCTTTTTTTTTTTACAATTAATGCTTTTTTTTAAAAGCCCAAAACACAGTGGATCACAGGGGTTTTGTAGATCACAAAGTTGCATTTTGTAACAAGTATGTATAAGCAAGTAATGTATCTTAAACTTGTTTCGGGCTAAAATAGATCTGCACACTTCTGGTCATGTGTATAAACACATATCCAAGAGGCCATGATTTAAAGAAAAATGAAAAAGAAGGTATCAGACTAAACCATCCATTACTGCAGAAGCAGGGCCAGGCACAAACAACATCAACCACAAACATAATTTCAGTTTTCATTGGCAGTGTAACTTGACCATCTCTGTGCAGCTCTTTGCTAGCAATCTCATGCAGACATCTCTGCCCAGAGCAGCTCTCCTAACTCCCCTATGTCCATGATCTAAGATGTTGGTGGTGCTGAAGAGAACAGGTAATGAAGGCACTAGCAATGTGCAGCTACTCTTTCCTATGGAAAGGCACTTACACAGATCAATGACTGCTGTTATGCCTCATCTCATCATAACATTTGCATTAATGGGAAGCATATTATTGGAAGGATTTGGATACAGTCTAGCCTGCAACTAGCTCATCTGTATCTGACATACTAAGAACTAATATAGCCATCACCAAACTAAAATAGTATAAGACATAATATAAAACATATTTATTAAAATCGTTCACACATATGATACCTTTGTGATTTTAATCTGTTTTACACAAAGTTAATTCTAGGAACAAATGGAGATAAAACATTTTCTTGGTATACTACACTAGCTGGCGAAGCCTGAAATGTTTTACATTTACATTTACATTTAGGCATTTAGCAGACGCTTTTATCCAAAGCGACTTCCAATGTGCATATGTGAGTAAATAAACAAACAATGACACACACAACCCATACAAATCCACAGAAAATCTTGTGTACGGCTGTATTCTTTCAGCACACCTGAGGAAAAGAACACATTTATAGGCCAGGTATGCAGTCAATCATTACACTGTCATGTCTTCCTTCCTTGTTGCATGACCTATGGCAATACTTACTGTGGAAAAAATGGGACTAGCCCAACCTGGTCACAAGTTTGGAAGTACAATAAACAAGGTGGTTAAAAGCTACTGTCAAATGATCACAACTACTGCAATGTCAAAGTGCACTATGCCAAGCACTTCGTTTGTCAAGGTGACCCAAAAAAATATCAATACATTTAAAACAAAAGTATGCTAATGTTTGAATATGAAAAAAGGATAGAGAGGAAAACAACAAGGATCTAAATAGCTTAATGTCTCAGAAAACTCTTTGTCAATCCTGGCCCCTATGTCTAGACTGTCTCGTTTCAGGAAGTTGTGTATTGTTTCGTTTCAGCTGTTTGGTAAAGATACCAAGGTGTTTAAAACATAGTGAGTGAAAAGCCATATAGTCCAAGTATTGAGGTAGCACCTAGTAATAACAATACTGAGACAAAAAAAACAACCTAACGAAACCTTGGTGTAGACCGTGGCGTCAGCTACCGTTAACACAGTTAGATAGTAATACTACGACGCAAGACGCTTTCAAACGTTACAAATATGAATACAACTACCAACAGAGAGGTTTAAATGGACAATAAACAGTACTACCCGGACCAGACTGACAAGTTTTCCTTGTCGTGGTACAAAATATCTGCCTTTGAGCGCTTATGTCAATGCTAGCTAACAGCTAACTGGCTACCGAATAGTGCTTGGCAGCAGCTGTCATTTAACGTTAGTTTCGGGTGATTCAAAGTACCTTATTTCTGTCTTTGATAGCACAAAGTTTTGTTATTCGAAAACGACAACCACAAGCAAACTGCGTCGACAAGTGTCTTCAGAAAACCTAAGGGTTAACATCGGACTAGCTGGTTTGGCGGACAAGGCCAGATACTCTCAGGCTATCTTGGCGTTAGTTAAGAAGCTCAAGTTAGCTTGATATTGTTCAATCGTAGCCAATTTCTTTCTATTGAACCGTTTTCCCGTGCTATATAAAACACAGCATTTACGAAAAAAATGCATGCAGAGTAGACTTCCACCTTCAAGTTGCAGCTTAATCGAAATGTCACACAGCAGTATTAAGCTAACCTAGCTAGCACCTGCCAAAAACACCGTTCCTTTTGGTCCAACGTCTGATTAAAAAATAACAGCTAACGATGTTAACAGCTAATCTGTTAACATCACTGTACCATAAGAGCACAAGCCAGTTAACAGTTAGCGGACTAATGCAAATTGCACAAGTCGAAGCAGGGCAAAGCATAAAATATTCATTGATTGACATTCCCTATGCTACATTAAGCTGGTTAGTTAGTTAATGCTTAATAACTGATAAATAACAAGCGTCCCAAGCGACGTTGTAACTAGTAAATGCAATTGGAGTAACGTTGTGATAAAAATGGATCGTTGTTTCACCTGAGAATCGTTTTTGAGTTCAGATTCCGGCTATAGCCATTACCCTACCCACTGCCGGGCAACTCCTTAATCCTAAACAACCGACTGCACACCAACGGCAGCCGGGGATCTCTTACCGCTTAGCTCACTAGCTAGCCATTTAGCAAGCTAGCAAACGAAACATTAGCAAGAACGTTTATGTGCCGCGAGACGGTGTCTTTAAAAAAAACAGTTACGAAAACACTCCGGAGAGCATGTTACCTTTAAATTGTAGCTATCGAAACGCAGTCGAAGTCATGGCTCTTCGTGCGTGGGTATCTCCCTCATTTCGTTTCTCTTCTTGCCCTTAAGTTGCTATGATTTCGCTGTTGTCTCTTTAAGCCTCCCTCAGCTGCCGATACCCGGGCACGGCGTCACGCTGTCTCACAGAACTGTGCTATGCTGAAAAACTGACGCAACTGGTTTGGGGAATACACCAGGCGAGCGTAACTCATTGAGTAGCTGCTCCAAACAGGTCGATTTGGTTGACAAATTTGCACTCTTGATATAACAATATATGGATCTGGGGTGGTGTGAAGACATACAAACACATACATACCTGATACGTTGTGTGCAACACGATTCCTTCCTTTCTTTAGTTAGCTAATTTAACACATCCAAAACATTTTCAAATAATTTTGAATAGGTGCACATATTGTATGTTACCAGATGACCCACAGTTGAAATCCTGATGTGGAATTTAGACCAGATTTTTTCATGAACTATTGATGTATTGTTCATCTTTTCCATCAGTTCAACAAACATTTATACAAAAAATATAAAATGTCAAAATGTTGATGATACCAAATTGTGAGCTGAATTTAGGGGCAGTGCAGCTTGTTAACTGTACCAGAGTTAGCTGTAACCAAGGGCGTAGGAGTGAGTTTGACATTGGGGGGGACACATCTCTCACCAGTGGTATAATTTTTGGGTCGGACAAATGCACCTTTTTCCAATATTGGGGGGGACACGTCCCACCCGTCCCCCCCGGTTCCTACGCCTATGGCTGTAACCTAATTTATATCTGTAGTCCCTGGGCAGGAAACAGAAAAACTGTTAAGAAATGCTTTGTCATGTTTTAAGCAAAAATTTTAATAATTCACTTGTTCCAGCTTGTCAAATGTAAATATACACTACCGTTCAAAAGTTTGGGGTCACATTGAAATGTCCTTATTTTTGAAGGAAAAGTACTGTACTTTTCAATGAAGATGACTTTAAACTAGTCTTAACTTTAAAGAAATACAC
>JAVQJD010058803.1:0-28795 GCA_036023655.1 Nannoperca australis
TGCCGCGGTGTGTGTGTGTGTGTGTGTGTGTGTGTGTGTGTGTGTGTGTGTGTGTGTGTGTGTGTGTGTGTGTGTGTGTGTGTGTGTGTGTGTGTGTGTGGATACGGATGTCACTGAGGTTATGTTGGGTTGATTTTGACCCAGAACACTTCAGAAGACTCTTTTTCACGCCAAATAACGCCTTTGAATCACTTCGACTCTACACAAACGTGTAGTTTTTGTTTAACAAAAGCCGTCACCATTAAACCGCTACTCCCGCCGACTTTTTCCACAAACATCACACGTGCTCGCTGGGCAGTAGCCTCTTCCATAGATGCGAGTCTATTAATCCTGATTTTAAAACAGCACGACCAGCTGTTTCACAAGATGCAGAGATGTGCACATTTTCTCTCCAGCCCTGCTGCTCGCTGCCGAGCAGATCTCCGCCCCTCGGGGAGGGATTTTGACCAGCCTCAGCACAAAGTAGATATAAAAGATCCTTTAACACTGAGCAATGTCAAATCACACGAGGTGTTCCATTAATGTGGCCAAAAACCTTTTAATCATTCCTAATATTTGACTAAAATCAACATATTACTAAAGTTTTGGATCTGAAAGCCATTGTAGTCGTGTTTTCAGTAAAAATGCATTGATTTGGAAACTATCTTGACTCACACTGCAGGACATCACATACAGCTGCAAAGAAGTCAAGTTAATCAATTAGTGGAAAAGTAATCACAGCTATTTTGACAATCAGGTTATCGGTTAACAGTTTTGAACTGTTGGTTGGACAGAACTGGACAATTAATAACGTCACCACGGGCTCCAGAAATTTGATTTTGGCTTTTTTTTTTTACTGAGTTTTGATGTTTTAGAGATAAAAGAATTGAGAAAATAATCTGCAGATTAATTGATTATGAACATATTTATTTGTTGCAGCCCAAATATATACTATATCATATTTTGACACCATTGCATTTACTCAAAATATACTTTTATACACATTTCTCCAGATTTGAGCTTGATCTTTGGAAGGTTTGGGTTCATATCTAGAGTTTAAAATAATGTTCAGTGGGTTTGAACGCTGCTCGGCTGCACAACATGAGTTTGTAATAATGGGTCCACCAGTGAGTCAAAAAGGGTTGAAGAGGTTAATACATTTTAGAAAAACTTTATACATCTATCACACAAGACTATGTCTCTCTGGCAAATTAAGAGAAAGAGAGATTGAAGAGACAGTAATTACGAGCAGTCAGCGGCTTCACACTCTGATAATTTGAAATCTATTTGTGGCACTGAGGCATGAATATAATACAATTCTGTCAGTCCAGATACTCTCAGCTCAAAGCAAAAGCTATTTTACAATATAAGGGATTAAACCCAAATTCAAGTCATGCAAGTATTTTCATTAGAGTCAAAGTACTCGCTCAACTCAAGCTTCAAATGCAATATGAAAGAATTCATCTTTAAAACGGTCTTAATTAAAGTTTAATCATGAAATCATGAATGTTTTTATGGCCAATATGGATCTCCAAAGACTTTTAAATAGATTTACTAATATAAAATTACCTCAGAGGAAGTATAAGCTCATTTGTCACGCAACTCCACCAAGGAGCTGGACGAAGCCTTCTCCAACCGGCTAACCGCTTTCTTATTACAAATGATCAAACTCAACTCCCTCAGCTGCTGTACCAAGCTAATATTGCACTTGTACTCAATAAAGGGCAGAGATCATTTATTCCCATCAAATAGCCCAATGTCATCACTCCCAGCAGGACAAAACAGATTGAAACAAGACTCAGAGATTTCAGCCATGCTAGCAGCTCTGCCAGGCTACTCTCAGGCTCAGCGGTGCTTCGAGCTAAATGTTAATGTCGGCATGTTTGTAAGTTCACAGTTGAGTTTTTTTAAACTCAGTAAGGCCTCTCCTGGTTAAAGAAAGCTATATAAGAATAAATTAAATCCAGGGGATCACCAAAAATGTTACAATTAATCTTGAGTGGTGCATGAAGGCCTGTACCAAATCTCATGGCAATTCATCCAATAGTTAGTAGAGACATTTCACTCAAAAGTAAAAATAATAATACATCACCTGGGAACGACGAGTGTCTGTACAGAAGTTCACGGACCACCTGACTGACCCGGCACAGTGTTCACAGCCCTGATTAGACAGATTCATCCCCGATCCTCCTGTTTTTTCATCCTAAAACATGATGTAGAAACAGAAGTTCCATCAAGATGTACCAGAAAGACCTCTCACTGTACAATTTGTACAATGTACATGTTGGCTCAAGATACTACAAACAAATCAATATATTTGTTCTGCATTCTGGTGCATGGAGTTTGCCACGGTTGTCCCATATCTCCTATTCTGTTTGCACTGGATCTAAAGCCAATACAGCTGTGGTTGTGTTGATTTCTTCTTCGAAAAGTGTTTGCATGCTGATACAGTGTACCTGTCAATTGGATGTGTGAAGCTAAGAGTTTTCGCACTTGATTTTGATTTCAAATGTCTACTGTTTTCCCTGGCATGCAGCAGATATATTCATTTTCACAAGCAAGGTGCGTCCAACACTCTTGATGCTAATTCTCTCTGTTTTAAGACTCAAACGTAGCCTGAGGACAGCAACACCACCAGAAGTAAAAAAAATTCTTATTCATTCAAAATGTTAGTCAGGTAAACTTGCGGTCGTTTTTATGTTGTACACATTGCCAGCGCTGATTTCAGGTAGAGATGAGGGGGCTGTGGAGTAACTAGGCATCATTTTAGCCAGAGAATTATACTGAAATTGTGGAAGTCATATTCAGTTCCTTCATCCAAAATGTGACTGAGAGAAACGGGTGAAATACAATCAATGAAACCAGGAGAGTGGAGGCTGTTCCAGTGACAGATTAATGCCCTTGACTTTGGAAGGTGTGTATTTTTCAAGTGTCCACATATTTGTGGCCATGTTGTATATTATCATAAGACAAAAAGGTTGGGCACCACTGCTCTATATGGCTAAATCTTGACCCACCCCACATGAACACACATAACTCTGTGGGAAGTCTCCCAGGTGTTTGACCTGCAGAATGAACTTTCTGTCCGTTTCTTCAGACTAACTGGAGATGACACGCACGCTCCCATTTTTAGCTCTGAGCTTCATGCGGGGCAGATTAATTGAGGTTGTTTTGCTCAGGTGGTCTTTGTCATCTAGTTTCAACGTGTGACACTTTACTGTCCAGTCACAGTGCGATCACCTCTGCTCTTTTTTTTGGTTTGACGCCGCCCTCAGCTCATGTGACGCAGCGTTACACCCGACAGTTGCTGAAGGAAGCCGCTCGCTCTCTGTGGCCGGAGAATAAAGTGTGTTGCACAAGCTGCAGGTACACAGAAAACTAATAATCCATAATTACTTTTGCTTTGTGTTTAGTTGATTACCTGGCAGCGATAGGCTCAAACATGGTTCCTTAACTTATGTTAGTATATTATATAAGTCACACTGTTAGGTTTATTACTTTCCAGTTATTCTCCAAACACCGATAATTACATTTTCTCCCACCCACAAGGATAACTCATCTGGCTCTCCTGTGAACGATACTCATATTTTAATGGAAGGAAAGACAACTTTGTTATTCTTTGTAGGGAAAATTATGTTTTGAATAATTCAACCTCCTCCACACGATCAGAGGAGCTCATAACATTAGTGCAAACAAGTCATTAAATAACAAAGCAGCTCATTATTTGAACAGTAATTGTCAGAACTGCTGCCGGGAACAGAGATAATTTAATTGCAGCTACACAGGTCCTCTTCACCCCTCTTCACCGCTCGCATCCCACTGAATTAACAGACAAAAATAACTAACGGTAGGAAGAAGTAGAAAGTTGTTTTAAATGTGAGTTTTAAAACGTCTGCATCTCAGCTCTGGGACAAGAGATCAATGAGTTTATTGATCAACAGCCTTAACAACCACTTGCAGATCTATTGTGGTGGTTTTGTTAAAGTTATTGAATTTTAAATACAGTTTCACAAATGCTAGACCCCAGATTTTTGTCCCCATAGCCAACTGTCAACAATACATATACAAATCTTGCTTTTACTATCATGTCACTATCATTTACATATTATATTCTGTAGCCCCTATTTTATACCTTACACCTAACCTTAATGTAATCTTGTAAGTCCTATCCCTTTAGAGAGCCTTAGAAGAAGCGAGGACTGACCCAAAATGTCTTCACTTCAAGGTCTAAAGCTCAAATTGTTCTTAGTAATGATAGAAGTTCTGTACAAGAATGCACGCTTTTGTTTTTGACACACACCGTCTGACTTTGATGATCCCCTGACATTAAATCTAGTCCCACCAGCTGCTTGAGATTTGTGATTACGAGTCAACCGAAGGTTACCAAGGTTACCAAACCATGACACCAAAGAAAAAGGTAAAACCCATTCAATAAAAGCGTGGTACAATAAGGTCGTTGTCGTTTTGTCAGTGTGTAATTAGGAGAATTTCCTCAAACAAAACTAACGCTGGTGCCCTTTTTTTGCACAACGCTTCACAATTTTCTTCAAAGGTCAATTTTGAATCAATAATTGTCCCACGGTACACTTTCCACTGACTGACCCTTAATGGAAATAACTGTGTGTGTCCTCTAAAATCATCATGTCTTTGGTGTTAGATGTGTTTAACTGAAGATAGGACTCCTCACACACACTTGACAAAGTTATCAATGACCGGGTCGTGGTTAGTCTCAATGTCCTGGAGCACACTAACCCCAGCAGAGTTATCTGCACACTTTCAAATGGCCCTGTTTTCCCACCTCCTCTGACTCACGTGTGTGTAAAGGATGAATAACAGGGGCCTGAGCACACAGCCTCGTGGAGGAGTAAACTTGGTCAGAGAAAATACCATTTACTCTCACTCTTTGTGTTCTGTTTGTTAAAAAGTCTAAAACCCAGCCCACAAGACTGTTACTCACCTCAAATAGTTCTGAAAGCCTACTGGTTAAACTGTGGGGTTGGATTGTGTTTAAAGCAGAAGAAAAGTCAATAAACAAAAGTCTTGCATGAGACCCCTTTCCCCTTTTTAAAATGTTTAAAAAGTATATTAAGCAAGGTAACTGTGGCATCCTCGGCGGTCTATAAGCAATCTGCATACAATTAAGTGCATACTCAGTCTTGCAAACAATTTGCATTAACGTTTAAGCAACTGGTCTAAAATCATTAAGCGTTTTGGGGTTTTGGTACAGGGACTATCACAGCACCCTTCCAGACCTTGTGTACATGTTGTGCTATAACTTATTGCATAACATGTCATGAAATCGGATACAGATATTCACATTCTGCAAACAATGAGTTGTAATAACTTACCTGACTTTTTTCATATACTGCCATCATTAGTTTAAAATGTTTTTTTGTCTGATTTTCCATCATCAGCCTTAGCTCTACTTTGTGTTTCGTGCTGATTAGCACATGTTAGCATGCTGACAGTAGCCTCAGTATACCTTCTAAACATTAGCATGCTAACCTCGTCATTGTGAACTTGTTGGCATGCTGACATTAGCATTTAGCATAAAGTACCGTGCCCGTTTTCGCCTCATACTTTTAGCGTAATTGGGTCACAACGGTAACCAACAATTTCTCTAGGAGCCAGAAGGTCGTTTAAACACTTAATTGTTCTGAACGTATGTTGAATAATAAAACATATTTGTAACCTGTTTCCCAAGTTCGCTCTATTTGTGAATCAAAACAAAGATGGCCGCCGAGTCTCAACCCTCGCCGAGGGTACGAGTCCCGTTTTTTTGTATCGTATAAAAGACGAAATATTTTTTCATTTAGATTGTTAGAAGAGAATTGAACAAACTGTTAGAATAGCTGTAAGTTTGGGTTAAGTCTGGCTTTCTCAGATATCTACGATATATTTTATAGCAAACAACGGTTAATGTTAGCTAACGACTCCAACATTATGCTAATATGCTACATTAGAGGCACAGTTGGGACGGATAGCATGGCCATCATATGTGGCAAGTTTATTGTGTGCATAACAGACCTTTCCTTAAACTAAACTATACATGACCATTTTAATCCTTTATCTGCCCAAAGTTATCTCCATAATACAAAGCCTAAACCTGAACTTAAACATGACCCTAATCTTAACCCTAAACTCATTTTTCTAAAGCATAAGGAGAGAAAAATAGCGTTCGCTGTCAAGCTATTTAGTCGATAAATACTGCACACACACCCTTTTTGTGTGTGTGTGTGTGTGTGTGTGTATACGTACGTGTACACGCACCCTCCCCATCACACCGTCCTCTCTCCTCCGGAGCACCGAGGCGCACAGAGACACTATTCCGGCGCGCTGCAGCTCCGCGTCCGTCCGTCCGCGTTTCTCTCTCCGGGCGCATCCTCGCTCCCAGAAACAAACGGCGTGTTGTCTTTTCGTTGCAAACCGTCTAGTTTATTCAAAACCTTGTTCTCTCTTCTCTCGGTTCCTCTCATGCCGCCGCGAAGGCGCTGGATACGGGGCGAGTTGTGATCGACCAAGCGGCAGCTCGATGAATATGGCGTGTATCGGGGACGCGGACCCTTTCACCGCTGCGATACCTGCCACCAAAGTTGAACTCACGGTTTCTTGTAGGTGAGTACCAACTGCTGCTGGTTTCCCACAGAGACACGTACAAAAGGACACGTTTATATGTGTGAAATTGTGTTAAATACTCTGATATTTGAGGGGAATAACTGTCGGTCACTACGACGGAGAGAAGAGTGGAGTAGACGCACCAGTTCGCGCTCGTTTTTAATGCAAAATGCAGTTTATTATCACCGATTTGAGCCTTAATGCGAGCTTTTAATGGCCTGTTTGCTGTTTGTATTACAGTAGTGGAAGTCGAATGATAATAAAGGGACTTAAATGGGGAGTTGAAGGGGAATAGAAGTGGATTTTGTGCGTCTGTTTGCCTTCGGATGATCGCCAGATGGAGGTCAGAGTTGACGTGTCTTCACTGTACTGTCACATCTCCGAGCGCTGATACAGCTGCCACATGCCGAGCTGTGGGGATTTATGTTTCTCTCGCAGTAGATAGCCACTTATCGTGCCTGGTGATTATGTTATGTTGCACGAATTCGTATTTTAAGCGTGGAGACTGGACGAAGCATGCACGGGCAGACTGTGGCAGTTTTATTACTGAAGCACCATCCTCTCTCCACTCCTTTCTTACTGTAGCACTGATAGTAGAGGAGATGGAGGTGGAAAGTGAGGGCTTGTGAGGCAAGGAGTCATTTCTGGATGTTGCAACTTGCCATGAGACCCATAGTCACCCCTAATAGCAGCTTTTTTTATTTAACGACATTTACTTTATGCAGTTATTCATCCTAATCACTGTGGATACGTCAACCATTATATACCTGTCTATATATCTATATTAGAGCTGAAACACTCAGTCGATTATCCACGGAAAATGAATTGACTATTTTCATAACTGATTCATTGTTTCAGTTAGTTTTCAATCCAATACACCAGTAATGGTTGTCTCAAATGTAAGGATTAGCTGCTTTTCTACGTTTTATTTGACAGTAAACACAATATCTTTGGGTTTTGGACCATTGAACGGGACATATCAAGCGGTCACCTTTGACTCTGCAGGGGACTGTCTATCTATCTATCTAGCTATGTCTTCTGTGCATGCATATAACTGGGTAGTATACATATAGGTGACAAATTAAGGTAAAACCAACATAATTTGAGGTGTTTATCCACCACAAGCTTTTAGAACAGCCTCAGTGTAAAGCTGCAAGACCAACACATTTTCTTTTAGCAATTATGAATTCATCTGCAGGTTATTTTTTGAACACTACTTTCTTGAATCAGCTGTTGGTCAATAAAATGCCAGAAAGTAGGAATAAATGGCCATCACAATTTCCTAAAACGCAAGGTGACATCTTTAAATTGCGTTTCGGACTCTTGGTCAGACAAACCAAGCAACGTCGTTGAATTTCACGATTGCACAATAGAAAGAAAAGCAGCGCGTTGTTACAACTGACAGCATTTCTGCTTAAAAATATGACTTAAATGAATAAATCGACCGTCAAAGATGCTGATTACGTTGCTGTTGACCTATTCGATCATTCAATCAACTGTTTGAGCTCTGACATCAGTGCTCTTTAGCATTGATTCTCCAAGTCTCCTGAGGGGCGAACAGCTTACTTCCTCATTTGGAGTATTGATGATGATGATGATGGTGGTGGAGAGCGCTGTTGTAAAACGTTTTTGCTCCAAAATCTTCCATATCTGTTCAGTTGGGTTGAAATCTGGTGACTGTGATTGGTTATTTACAGAACATGAAACAGCAACAATTGTGGTAATTGATAAACCGATTGAGTAAAGTCATTTTTCAAGCGAAAATGCCAGATGGTCTTTTGAAAATGTTGTTTTTGGTTTAATTAAATATAAAGTTATTTCATCATATCGTAGCTGTTCTGAAGCTTTCAATCGTTTCTCATGATCTTCATCAGCAGACAGAGTTTGCCCACTTGTTTTGCTATTTTGAGCACTTTAAAGATTTAAAGTTGGCTTAAAAGCTGAGACTGAAATGCATGAATATCTTTGGGTTTTGGACTGTTGGTTAATAACTGGGAAACAGTTTTAATGCTATTTGTTATTAGATGGATAAGAAATGAATTAGTTGTTAGTTGCAGCCATACGTCAAACTATTCAGTAACCTCTCCGCCCTGTATGGAAGCATTTGTTTCTTGACTCATTTATTCAGATGTTTCCTTTAATTTGTCCCCCATCGTTTTATTATCAATACAGTGTTAAGATGTGAGACTGTGTTATCTGGGATTTTGGATAGATTTGGAGAGTTCATCTTTTTCTGGTGAATGCTGTATTACAGTGACGTGTTCGCTGTTCGCCTCTACCTGTTTGGTCATCATGTCCACACAACAAATTATTATTTTTTCCAGTTTCTTGTGTGTAAACTGGTGAACGCACCACAGGCTGCAGCGAAGGCTTACTTTCATTATTGATTATCCGCTAGATTCTTTTTTAGACTATTTGATTCATCATATTGTCAGAAAATACTGAAATATACATTGAAATGTCTCAAAACCTTAAGTGTGAATTGCTTGTTTTGCCTGACCAACACCCCAACATATTTACTATCATATAAAACAGACAAAAACTTCAAATCCTCACATATGAAAACCTGGAACCAGCAAGTTGTTGGCAGCTTTGCTTGAAAAATGACTCAAACAATGTATACTGACTAATTGTTTCATCCCTAAAAGCACTCAATGTCACTCCAAAACTGTTATGATTAATATAATGATTAAACACACTAGATGTCCTTATATACACTACAAATGTTGAGGTGAAATATTGTGATGGTTTAGAGCTTTTTTAAAGCAAACCTTATTTTACTGGAAAGTCTTAGTTGACACATAATGAACAGAAGAACAAAGCCTGAGTTGTGTTTCCAGTGACCGGCCGAGCTGCTGCTGTGTTTATTTGTCGCTCTAAGATAAAAGCCTGATAATGGCAGAAGAAGTCAGCCTGGTAATGACCTTAACGATTTGGAGATCAGAGCCTGCGATTCCTTTCCGAAATGGGAAAGCCACCATCTGGACAAAATAATTGTTATTTTGAAATGATGGCATCATGAAAGAAAAGCTTGTTAAGAGTCATGAGTCATCTTTGTTTTCTTACAATACTGCTGTTCTTATACATGCGAACATAATGTGTACGCTCCTGCCCACGTGACTTCAGTAGGAACGCGTAGGTTAGGAAAATGGACGGATGGGCAGTGTAGTGACCATTACATAATGTACTGTTTCTGTCAGTGTCTCGTTCGCTCCCAGGAGGAGATGTAATGTGTGGACAGCTGTGATGGACAAAAAAAAGTCACCTCACAAAACAGAGGCGTGAACTCGCCATCATAGGCCTTGGCGGTAAAGGGAAACCCATATGTACCGCTGAAGGACGCTTCATCAGTAGCAAGAATAAAATAGTTAGAAAGTTTCACTTAAATGTAAGAAACACAAACCGCCATGAGAGCTGATGAGGATATGAGAAGCCTCATGAACAGCCTATCATATCCCTTCATATGATAGTCCCGTGCTATGAGTCACACGCAAACAGCCAATCATTTAACAGGTGTGTTGTTGGGTCGCACTGTCGATGTGTGACACAACAACAGAAACAGCTCGTCTGTGTCGATTAGTGCAGATATTAATCGATTTATTATTTGGTCTATAAAACATTACAAAGCCCGTCACAATATCAAGGTTACGTCTTCGAATGTCTTGTTTCGACCAACATTCAAAACCTCGGTGATGTACTTCATTTTTGATAAACGATAATTTTCTTAAAATATTAGATTGGAGTTACTTGCTACAGTAGCATTTCTAGTATTGATGAAATGGCAAAATCAAAAAAAAAAAACAGAGACCCCCACATAGCTGACTCTGCTACAAGCCGATTGGCTGTTGAAACAGGTGACGTGCTTTATGCTGGCAGTTTGACAAGCTGAGTCGAAGACGACGCCATCAGCCGGCTTTAGTCGAGCTGGGACTGGACGGTTCACACCGCTGCAACCTTTCTGTGTGGCGCAAAGCAGAAAATGATGGCGTTCTCTCAGGTGGAACTAAAAACTACATTTACATTTACAAATGCCTAAATGTAAATGTTTAAAACACATGGCATTTTTGCTTTGACCGACCAATCGACTAATCATTGTGGCTCTACTCTGCATAGCTTTGAAAAAGTTCCACACTAAAATAAAAATTTCACTGAGTGCACTTCTAGAAACATTTATTACGAATATGAGTTTGTCATGTTTTCATCCATAACAGGCAGTGACCGGTTTCCACCATTTGACAGATGCATCAATTGCTTAAGTTTGGCTCTTTTTAAACACAAGACAAAGGTTGAACACAGTTCTTTAGCTGACGGCTGACTCGAAACCCTCACTAACACAAAATGTGTTTTTTCAAGCCCTCCTTCACTCGATAAATCCAAACCATCTCCACACTCATCACGTGTGTAGTCAAGCAGAAGAACTGACAGATTGATTAACTCAAGTCCAATATTGTGCATCAGTGAGAAGAAAATACCCGAGTATGCTGCAGCAGCAGCAGCCATTTGACTGAATGCCTATCTCTCCCGATCACAAGGCCTTGATCACACACTCACACACAAATGGAGTTCAGTTCTGTGCATGGATAGTAAACAGCGAGCTACGCAGGTGTTTAGAGCTGCGGGAGCTAACGAGTCCTGCAGACCTGCAGTCCTTGAAAAATGTTTGCGCACAAAGATGTCGGTGTTGCTGTCACCTGATCTGAGTGGTCCACAGCGGAGAGATAGTCGTGACCTTTGGGCACAAAAGGTAGGAAGTGTATCCCGTCGAAGAATTGACGTGTTGTGATGTGGCTGTATTGAAGCCAGACGCTGACCCGCTGAGAAGCCGGTCGATGTGTCACAGCCGATGTTGCACTTTCTACAAGGAAGGTGAAGAAAGAGACAGAAAGACTTGTTGGAGCAGAGAAGGAATCCTGTGTGCACGTTTTTTGTATTTCATTCAACATCGCTGCAATATCAAACAGCTTTATCAGACACATGCACCCCATTGTAGATTAATGTGTTGATTCTTTTGTCGACTCGTTGTCCATAAAAAACCTCTAGTCTGCTTCACTAAATTACACCTGACCAGTTGTGTTCACACTGGTTTATTTTTAACACTTGCATTAGTGATGCTGTGATTTTAAACAGAACAATCTCCCTTCCCTCAAATGAAATGCTCTAAACAGTAGCTGACCATAAGCTGAGGTTGGAGATTCTGCACAGTTCTGTCTGTCTGCCAAAGAAAATCTGAACACAAAGACATGGTACAATTATTTTTATATTATGTTATTATATATCGCAATATCATAATACAACAAAAAAAGTTGTAGTTCAGTATCAAAGTAATCCAGTGATGGTTGTCTGTAAATCCACGCGTACATCACAAACAGTAACTGCTAATAGCTAATTCAGCATACTTTTAATGGTGCCATTTTGCCAATATGTAAAGAAATATAGGCCAAAAAATGGGGTTGTAGTCCTAACCAACTCTATGGCAATAGTATACTTCCTGTTTACATCCTCCAATGCCCATAAATTATAGTGTTCAATGGAAGTAGATGGGTTTTTGCACACTCCTGTCTGAGTGGTAGCTGTCGAAAGGTAGCAGTTTGATAAGTATGGTGACGAGATGTAGGAGTGCTGTATCAGGACATGAGGTTCATTAATAGCCTGTCAGCTAATCACAATGCACATGTGGAATTAGACACACATTCTGACTTTAACCCAAAGAACACGCCAGATTAATCTAACAGACAACAGTTTAATATACAGAAACAATTTACTACTTTGTTATTTGAGAAGAAGATTGTATTCTGCCATCTTGACAGATCCATTAGTGCATTTTAGGAGAAAGAAAGAAGCAGCATATTACCACAGCAGTGTTAAGTGCTGAATCTATAACATTAAGCAGAAATGACACTATTAAAAAAAGCTTTGCACCAGAAGAAACGTTCCGAATTTGGTGCAAAATTATACATTTTGTCATGATTTACATCCTACACCATCATACACTTAACTAAAAGGTGACCAGAGTTTTCATTTCACACTATTTACACTATTTCTTTAAATATTATACTCAAACATTTTAGTTTTCCCTCAGATTCTTATATTGCTGCTTTCAGTTAATGAGTCATAATCAAATGAATACAGGACTAAAAGGATAAAAAAACCACTGTCTTGTCATTAGGGAGAGTAAATTCACAGCAGCTCTGTGGCTGTGTACACTGTCATAATTAGGTGCAACAATTCCTCCAGGTACAGTTAGTTTATGCAATTTATGACTTTTTTCATGCTTATTGTTTCACACATTTCCACTCGGTTCCATGTTTGCTTATTAATTAGCAGGTAGATCTGTTGATAACTTACTCAAACTAAACAAGTTCAAACGCAGCTTCAATGAAACCAAGTGAAATGAACTGTTCCTCTGTTTCCCTCCACTTCTCCTTCTCGGCGTTGCTTCGTCTTTCAACTTTGCAACTTAATGTGTATTGATCCTCGGTTTTACAAATCCTGCATCATTTAGGTGAAACAGAGCAAAGAGCATAAAACCAACAGATCAAGTGGGTTTCATGTGGCGGGTCCAAACCAAGGGAGGCCCAGTGGGGGTCATGCTGAGTGGCTGCATTAATGAGTTTTTGAAGGACTCATTTGGCCTAATTAAGGCACCACCAGCCACCTCAGAGAGCATGGCTCCATCACATTACTAACCACCTCATCTCCTGCCCCCTCTGTTCTTCTGCTTTCATCTTTCGCACAGCCCCTTCCCTCCATCTCTGTGACTGCTTTAGGCAGATTTGAAGACATTCTGTTAAATAGTACTGTCTGCTGCCTTTCAAACTGAACACAATATGTGATTTTAAAGTGGTTAGTTTGCTTTAAAATGCATTTTCTTTTATACTTTCTGAGACACATCACAGTACAACATGCAGCGTATAAATTGTTGTAATTTGTAATTATTTATTCAGTATGTAACTATGTTGTCTGAATGAGTGAGTGTTGTTAAAATGTGCATTTGCAGTGGTGATCAGGTTGCTCAGGAATGCCAGCTCATCTCATGTTTATGTACAAAATGTATTCATTAAATGTTTGTGGGGCGCTTCCTGGACTCACAATGATTTAGTTTGAGGTGCTTTTTGGATCAGGATACATGTGGACCAGAAATCACAAGAAAACTCCAAGACACTCTTCTCTAAACAATTAAAATGGCTTTATTGTTACGGCATGGCCATGTTAAACTTTGAAATCTGCATTTACTTTTGGGTATCTACCTTCCTGCAAACTGTGAAATAAGCCTACTCCAGTCATGTTTTTGTTGGCTTGTGTGAACTAACAAGGCGTTCAGGATTTGGCTCCCCTTCTTACATCAAGTGTGGACTCAACCAACTCTGGCATCAAGGAGTTTTGACTCCCTGACAAAGGCTGGATGACAAAACGCATTTTGTCAAAATATATTCATGTTGAGCATAAGCAGTGTACTGGTACCAGTATTTAGATCAGGAAAATGGATGTAAGTTAAGGGATTTTTCAAAACAACTGAAAATGAAATCAAGTGGTACCATGGCACCATTAATCATGTTGTAGAAGACGGTTGTTCCAAAGCTGCTGTTCTGCAGTAATTGTGGACTGCTGATGTTGTGAGTTTCCCTCAGTGAAGTAGAATTCCTTTAGTTCATTATTAGATGCACATCACTTTCCCCTGAGCACACATACAAACCCACACTGAGAATCTAAGAAAATCGTTGAGTTAAGAGAGTGTCTCAGGTGCTGAGAGTTTTTCTTCAGACTCAATTGACCTTATTGATCCGGTGTTATCCTCCCAGCAGGACGAGCTTGTGCTGATCATTACTGTGCCTTCGTTCACAGAGGGGACCTCTTTATTAACTAGTCTGTAGCTCCACAGACTAGTGCTGCTGCACTAACCGTAAGCAAACCCGCATTGGCTGAAGGTCTAATTTTCAAGTTTGTGGACTTATGTGAGGTTATAAGATCAGTGTGACCGTCCACGCCGAGAGCTGGGCCGTAACTTTAAGAAGCAAGAAGGCGACGAGGTTTTCTTGCTGCTTGTGCTGCCGTGGAGCGGAGGCTGGTGAGCGGAGGCTGGTGAGCGGAGGCTGGCGCCAACACTGCCGCTGTCCGATCCTACTGTGGCCAACCAGGGTAGAAATGTGGACGTTCACATCCATCTCATAGCATGTGTTAGTTAGAGGAAGCTGAATGGGTGAAAATTGATGGCTGTTTCACAAGATTGACATATACACTCATTGTCACTAGAAGTATATGAATTAGTTCAGTGATGCATTTAAAATTTTAAACAAAAGCTTAATTGTTCTTTTTGCTATATTCCCTTTTGATGGTGTTCGTAAGCATGCACGTGCAGTTTGGCAGACGGCAATAGCTTGTCACGCTATGGAAGGGCATTAATCAACAAAGATCGTGAATGCTACCTAAACAAACTGACTTACTGTGTGGGTAGAAGACATTAGCAAGTAGCCAATTGTTCAGTAGCCAGATTTGAAACGGTTCTACAGACCAGTACCCATATCCCATAGTTTTTTGTCTCCCAGAATTCTGTGTTGGACATACAGGCAGAGCTTGCGCTGGACCATAAACTCGCCATAACGTACCATGAGACTGAGTGAGCTAGAAACAGTTGGCTAACTCAACAAGTCCTCGTTGGCTGGTTCAGTATCGGTACTCGGCAGATATCCAAATTCAGGTATCGGTTTCTAACTACTTTCCATTAATTTCTGCACTATTAAAAAAATCTAGACGTTAGGTTTCCAATGTATGTTGATGGATTTCCATATTGAATATATGAAGGCTGGTGGCTGAATGAAGACTGCTAGATATAGATGAAAGTTCAGAAAGATATTAAGTGGACCTATGAGCTTAGATCAGTTTTGTTACATGTATTTTCATATTGTATGGATGTGAATGGAAACTAAAGGCTTCGCTCTCCTCCAAACAAACATTCCTGTCACAACAACGGGGCTTACAGTACTTACTTGCTACTTGCTCTGCATCTCATTATCTTGAAATGGAAACACGCTTCTCCTCTTAAACTTTAAGACTGTATTATCGAAGTACAGAACTGTATCAAGCTTGAGAACACGCTTTTAATACAATATAGAAAAGACGTGTTAGAGGTTAAGGTGGATCGTTGTGTGAACAAGGCAAAATGTATATTATCTTTGCTTTGAACACATCACCTTCTCTTTTTATGATATTTCCTGGAAAATTATAAAACAAACGATACGCCAAATAATAAGCCATTTCCTCAAGCCCACACTCACACTCCTGGTGATGAAATCCTATTTAATCCTCTTTTTATGTCTGGTTACAAACCTCTAAAGGCCGAGCAATGTTCCTCTTTTTGGAAAATGTAATCTGAATTGCTCTCGCAGATGGAAGACCCTCCTCCCTCCCTTCCTCACATACAGGTATTTAAAGCTCCAGCTCCCATGTTTAGGTGGCTGTGATGTAACTGGTGGGATTTCAAATGTAGTTCTGGTGTCGAGGAGGGACCGCTCTCGTAAATGTTTGATGAACGACGAGGCACTCTGCTAGGACCGCCCAGACGTTTCCCGGGCTACCCGCGGTGGAAAGGGCTTTTTAAGGAGTCGCCCGTCTCTATCAGGGCCAGGTGGAGTCCCCAGGGTGCACATGAATCAGAGGGAGGTTACCATATCCATATAAGTGTGTGCAGTTCTGCCAGCACTCACACAGTTGCGTCCTGTCTTTCATGTACTCTTTGCACTCTTTTTTTCTTCTTTCCCTCACAGGATCTGCTTTTCTGCCTCCATGCATGCTCCTCTGGGAGACAACAGAGTACAGTATTGCTTTTTATTGGACATTTATCCTAGTTGGCGGGTGGAGTCGGCCACTTCTCACTCCTACACAATCTCTCCGACTTTCCGCCAGTCATAAACACAGCTCCGATATGACTAGGCCCGATTCCATCGCCTAATATCATTTATTTAAGGTCTCAAAGGCGGGGGGGGGGGAAGCCTGTGGGCGTGCCCTGACAGCGAGACAGCAGAGCGTGTCGTTTTACCATCTGGGCCACACTGGGATCAGCACAACACGAGTGCCTGATCTAGATACATCACTAGCCATCAACGGCTTCAAGACACTCGCTGCTGGACATACAGGACAGGACGGGCGACAGAACGCTCGCCTCGCAGCTAGCATGATATCAGGAGCCTCACTCTCCCCCTCCGTCTCTCTTATTCTCTGTCAGCAGAGCACAATGTGGACAAAGTCATTCTGCTGCGATTATTGCAGCTTAAAGATAGGCTCTACACCGAATCTCTCTTTTTTTGAATCAATATCACTCTGTAGGCTGTAAATAGCTATAAAATGTTTCATGGAAACAGCTTCATGGAATTTAATATAAAGTTCAACATAAATTCATGTCAGATAATGAATGCCAAATGTGACAGTGGAAACTGCAAAGAAAAGTCGTCAAATATCCATATAAACATGTCAGTCCTCTCCTGCTGCATAATTCATTTCTTCTGCATGCACAGTATGAGCCAACACTCGTATATATAGCCAAGTATGGCTATATTCATATTTTCTCCTCCAAAAAACTACATTGAAACCCATTTAATCTTCCAAAAACAACAGAATTTAGTTCAAATGCCCATTACGACGTGTTTATGTCCACTTCACAATGCACATTGTAGCGCTGCAAAACCTCTTGGGGAGGAGGTCCTGGTGGAGAGTTTGGTGTTTGATTCACTTAAGTATTCGCATTAAATCATAATATTGAATTGCAATACATACAATACATTGTCACGGTTTTATTACATCTTTTATTTTTGGAGCGTGTTTGCATATATCTTTAACCTCGTAAACACGTCTTATTACAAACATTACCATCACTGTCTTTTTATTTAGGATGTTTCTGTTAGCCACGACAGCTTCCTGAATAATTGGCCTGAAGGAAATACATAATACATTTGGATTATGGGTAGTGTAGTACCTGGGGTTTTTAGAGAAAGAAGCATAAGGTAGGGTTAGTTCAATTTTCCTCATAAGCCACTGTACAGAAGGTTGGAAGGATCTTAACACAATCCAATACGACAGCGTTGGCTACTTATTGCAGACAGACGGTGATTTAATAGTCTGTAGTTTGTGGTTTTGTTGCATGATTGGAGGTTTTACATTATTGTGTCCACAGAATCATTTTTCTGATTAGTATATTAGTGTTATAGTAAAGTATAATTATGCATTTTATGCCTGTTTTAACCCTTTGATGTGGTGTAAAATATACAGCAGTAGATTTTGGGGTAATGTGTCCCGTTGGACGTCCTGCTGATGGCCAATGCACTCATATTATTTAGTCTTTCTGGGTTAGCTCTATGAAAGCTTTATGGGGTTTTAATGTTAGGTTTGGCAGGACAACAAGCTGAGCGCTCAAGTGAAGGGTTCACTTCAACTGTTTAACGGCGGAGTACCTCAGTGGTGCCGAGCATCTGCTCTATGATGGGACTCTTCGGTGCATTTACCCCTCCCCACGCAAAGAGCAAAGACTGGAGTGTCATGTAAATTTGATGGCAGCCTCCACTGTTGTTGCTGGCACCTAGGGAGTGCAAAAAAGTGAAAAATAGGTCCTCTCTTCAGCTGTTTTCTCTGTACGTTTGAAATATAAATGGGCTCCACTTTATGCATGATTTTATAGTCTGTTTAATGTTGCTGCCTCAGTGACTAGATGAAATGGCTTTTGTTCATCAAGTCAGGGCAGGGTTATGGTTAAGCAAGTTGTCGGGGTCAGTGAGGGAGCTAATTAACCAGGTTTAGTGATGTAATAACTTTGTAGTTCCACCTTCTTTGTTGAAGCTGTGCAATTAATTTATATGTCAATGTGTCTCTTTGTTTTCTTCCTTTTCAGAAACCTGCTGGACAGAGACACGTTCTCCAAGTCTGATCCAAGTAAGCTTGTCTCCCATCAAACACAGCGCAGAGATGAACACACTCACCTGCTCCCAGCAGGCCAAACACACACACACACACACACACACACACGCGCACACACACACACAGACACGTGCGCATTAAATTCTGCAGACCAACAGAAACATCCACAGACAAACATCCACTACATGCAGGCAGATTTTAACTATGCAAACACAGGCATGCATGCACTACACACACACACACACGCTCTGCCTCGCCTGTGTGAATCAGTAGACATTTGCATATGTCAGGGGTCGTATTCGTCACTGTTCTCTGCTCCCAACGTGAGTGAGGGCAACCAGATCATCCTAACACACAAACCAGCCACTTCTCCCTCCTACAGATTAAAGCACACTCACTCTCTCTCACACACACACACACACACACACACTCATCACTCCCTTGACAGCAGGGGTTCAATTTGGCAACTGGTCCAGTGGCTTTTAAAGGCCCAGTCTGCAATTTAACAGTAATTTGTCTTGATAGAGAAATCTAAGTGCTGCCGAGTGAGATGGACTCTGGCTCACATTACATTCATAAAAGACTACATACGTAAGCTTTTGTGGCCGGCACCTCCTCCTCCGACCACATACAGTATGCACGACATGGAAGTTGTGAAAGATGGCAAGCTATGACTGGTCGATGATTGGTGTGATCGTCTCTTGGCCAAATCACAGCAAGAATTTATTACTCTGTGGTTGCCTAATCTGACACAGGGACCAACTCAAGCGGCAAGAATATATCTGATCCTGGTGTTTTAGGCAAAGGTCTTGTTCGGCTGCCTGTGTTTATACAACATATGGCATCAGAGAGCTTTGCCCGCTTTTATGAATATAGAGAAACAAAAATCGAGAAAGGTATTGTTCTGGTATCTAATCCACGCGATTGTTGGAAATGAAACCAAGCCTAACTAAATGCTGAGAACAGATCCTCTCATACAGGCTCACGTGCTGCTTGAAGATTGTAAAGTAGTTCCTTGCTGTTTTCATCCGTCGTGCCTGCTTTGTTTTCTGTAACAGACTGTGACAGACCTGTCCGTTAAAAGCCCTCTAAAAATAAACATGATGGGAGGAAAATAGTCTCAGTTATGATGAAAGGATGAAGTTGGAAAACATGTATCTTTTTTTTTTTTTACCATCTATTCATCCAGGGTTCGGTTAGCATGCATTTTCTTCAACATCACCTTGTTTCATTCGCTAAATATTCAGCACTTTGCCACCTGGGTGCTGCACAGCGAGCCCAATGGGGTTTTTAGTGTTGGTTGGTGTGTGTGTGTGTGTGAGCCCATAATTGATGAGCCCCCAGAATTGCGGATTGGACCTTTAAGTGTCAGATGGCGGGAGAGGAGGATGAGCATCCCTGCCCGCCCCAACATTTATGCAAGGAGGCACTTGTGCTGCGTCCATGTCTCTGCTCTGCTGACAGCACTGGCCCCAGTCACACAGCATTAGACCGCCTCAGCAGAGCCACACACACACACACACACACACAGAAATTCAATTCAGTTCAGTTCAGTTTTATTTATATAGTGTCTTATCATAACAAAGTTATCTCAGGGCACTTTTTTGTATAGAGTAGGTCAAGACCAACTCTTATATTTACAAAGACCCAACAGTCCCACCATGAGCAGCACTAGGCGACGATGACAAGACAGAACTCTATATAATAGTAATAGCAATATAATAATAGTAATAACACTAATAATGAGAGCAGTAACAATAATAGCAACAGTAGCTGTTGAGCAGGAACACAGGGGCAGCAAGTGCAACCACAGATCCAGACTCTACATCTCAGGAGGCAGAAATACCTGCAGAAAGCATCTGAAGTAGAGAGAGAGAAAGAGAAAGCACACAACTACAGAAGAAGAAGTTGAATATGTAACAAGCATTAATGGGATATGAGTGTGTACAGATGGAGAGGAAGCGAGAGGAGAGAAGAGCTTAGTGCATCATGGGATGTCTCCCGGCAGTCTCGGCCTATAGCAGCATAACTAAGGGGGGCTCAGGGGTCACCTGAGTCAGAGTCTATAAGCTTTATCAAAGAGGAAAGTCTTCAGCATAATCTAAAATGTGAAGAGGGTGTCTGCCTCCCACAAAGTGCACACATCCAGGCCCTCAGGCAGGCTCGTGCACCATATTCATATTAGCTTATGAAGCTGGACAGTTTTTCTGTTTTGTGCATGTTTGTGTATGTGTTTATGTTTATGTGTGTATTGTAGCCCTTGCTCTTGTGGTGCGATCAGTGTGCTTCAGCAGATTGGGAAAAGGCATTTATCAGACAGGAACAGTATGAAAGTATGCGTTACCCGTCTGTGGCTCCTACATTCAAAACAGAGATGGGGTTAGCTGTGCTATTGTCAAGCTCCTTCCCTCATCATCAGCCTGATGAATACAAAAAAAACATATTTACAGGCGTGTGATTGATGTACGCGCAATAATACAGAGACCATGTGTCATCCCATGCTCCAATGTAAGATTAAAGGATGACTGTAAATTCAACCAGCTGAACCCCGGCTCCCTCCACACCATCCACGATGCAACATATACCACATCCAGGCTGACAGTGTGCCAAAACACACTTCTGCCAGCACACCAAACGCAGGGTAATTACGACGTTTGTTCTTTGTGTTTGTGCTCCTAAACTGTGTGACATTTTCAACACGGCTGAGAGACGGGAAAAAATAGGTTTCTCCAAAATGTTAGTAATAATATAGTGTTCCTGGGCTCAACTGGAGCTTCGTTCTAAATTATGAAATGTCAGTTTCGGGGGAAGAGTGGAATTCATCAGATGATGCTTTTCTCTCACTGTCACAACAGTTAATGAATCCATAATTAAATCAGGCAGCTTGGTGGTAGCTCATACATTAACTCAGGCATAAATTTATAATTAATTTATTCTGTAATTAATGATAATGCATGTCACCACAGCGGAAGGTGTTGCCTTCATAATCAGATGTCTTAAGATATTTTATTTAGTGTTTAGTGAGTATTTGATTGCCTATGTGACCTTTATTTCAGAGCTTTTATGCCACATTTACATAGTCAGAGCCTTATGGCTAAACCAGCCACTTACAGTCCACAACATACATCGGTTGACAATGCCAAAGAAAGGGTGCAGGTCTTTCATCGACCCCAGTGAGTCCAATTCCTCTAATAGCTGCTTCATTTCATTTAAGTTAAAGGAATACTTTGACATTTTGGGACATACACTTGAACACTTTCAGGGTTTCAGAGTTGCTGGAGAAGATTGATGCCACTCTCTTGTCTGTACGGTCAATATAAAGGTAGCCAGCAGCCAATTAACCCATAAACTTAGCGAAAAAAACAGCTAGTCTGACAAAATCTGCAAACCAGCACCTCTAAATCTCACTAATTAACATGTTTGAATAATCATTTTTGGGTGTTATCTTTCTGACTATTTCTTGGCCAAGCACAGTAACTTCACTGTGTTGCCAGGCACTGTGCTGTGTTACAACCATGTGACCTGGACACTACCACTATGATGGAAGAAGAAGCAATAGGAGAGCGAGGCGAATAATTCATGCCAACAATCATCTTGTAATAATACAAAACAGTTTGGGATTTTGGGACAATATTCTTTCTTAAAAACCCAGCTGTGTGTTTAATTAAATTGACATATTTGTTAGATGCCATGTACAAAAAGCATTAATGCTTTGTACCATTTCCTTCTTTCCATCTGTAGTCCCTGGTCATGTAAACACAAACAATAAAACAACAAATACTAATGCAGTGTGTGGCAGGAGTTTAGAGTTTTGTTAAGTGACTCTTGGCCAATCATGGACCCACATTAGTTGTTGTAGGGATCAAACCTGCTAACTTCTTACAGAACAGTGTCTGTAACCACTGAGCACCCCACAAATACCCGTACATATTTGACCAGTTCCAACTGATTTCCAAGTGTCTGGTCCCGGGGGATTTCAGGGTTGTGAGTCGCTGCCATGTGACAGATGTGTGTGAATACTGTAAAGGCTGCTACAATGCAAATGAAATGTCATTTTAGTGCCAGCTGGTTGCCTCTTCGTGTTTTCACTAGTGGTCGGTCATCAGAAAACACTCCAAGACTCCCTCGAACGGATACGCTCGAATGTCAATAAGGAGGACTTTCCTCCACCCACACAAACACTCACTATACCCATCCCATCCCCATCCCCCCCTCCCTCCTCCTCTCCCCCTCTCTGAAATATCATCTTGCTGCAAGGCAAAGTTCTAGTGACATTTAATTAAGGAATTTTCCTCTCAAGTGGGGGTCCGGCAAAAGAACACGCTCTCAGCTGACTTTTCAGCATTTTTTTGTTCACTGTTAAACACTCTTCAATCAATCTCACCCTCTCTCGTGTCTCTCCCCTGCTCTGTTTGTAATTCAACAGTTTGTGTGCTGTACACTCAAGGAATAGCCAACAGGGAATGGAGAGAGGTGAGTACAGGGGTGTGCGGGTGGGCGATGATTTATATACCAGTGAATGTTTCCAAGGAACTTAAACGACAGCAATGCTGCATTTCATGAAGTCATATTGAAGAAATACAATGAGTTTTAGGGAGGCTGCCCTGTGAGCCAGCTTACTGTATCTGTTAAATGATTATAAAAGGTGCTGGGGGTTTTCTTTTCCTGGGAAATTCTAGGTTAAGCCTTTTGGATCAGTGTGTTGGTTTGAATTTATCACATTTATCCCAGCTCATTATTGTTGTTTAGTTTACTGTTTTTGTGCCGAGCAAATGCTCACATGACAAGTCCAAACCATATCAGCCCATTTAAGCTATAATTTTCATTGCTAGAAAACAAAATCACTGAATGGATGAAGAATGGATAGAAAAGTTTACTTCTAATGGGGCAAAACTGGCCTCTAAAGTTTGGCCTGAGAGTGGCACCAGGGGAAAGGCCATGTTGTTACCCACATCACAAAGGCTTATCCTCTATACAGTGGCAGTATGTGGACATCTCAGACTCAGTACTTCATTGTAAGACTTGACTCAGACATTTAGCATTTAACATGTTGCATTGTAAAGAGATTTGAGCCTTTCTGTCACATTGTTGGTAAGTAACGTACTTAAACATGTTCAGATTTTCTTTCTATGTGGGTGGTTTAAAATATTTTGTGACGATGTCAACAACCCAAAGCTAGTATTTATTACAGGGCAGTCGTACTGGATTGTATTACATTATACAGGGCTTTCTATTTTTCTGGTGTGTAGTTTCTTGAATGAGTCAGTAATCAAACATCACTTTTCTCATTTCTCTTCTAGTTTGGCAGGACAGAAGTCATAGACAACACCCTCAACCCTGACTTTGTTCGCAAATTCATCCTGGACTACTTCTTTGAGGAGAGGCAGAATCTACGCTTTGACCTGTGAGTTAACAATCGACTTATGCGTGCTGGTGCGTGTGTGTTTGTTTTTGTGTATTTGTGTGTGTTGTGCAGGCGTGGGCGAGAGTGCTGCTCTGTGTGGAGCAAAGTTGAGCTAAGACTGAAATATTCATGGTCTGCGCAGAGGGAGATGTAAGTCTTCTCCCTTTTTAAATAAAAGACAAGTTTTCATACCACTTTTTCACCCGCATTTCCATTTGAATTCATCCCATTCATACAATGCTTTGAGACAAAATAAGGCCAGGTGCACACAATGAATCAGACACTTAGGTATTTTGTGATGATTATGATCCGTTTTCAGTAAAGAAAATACGAATTTCACCCCACAGTAGTGTGTTAAAGGGATTATCGAGCTAAAGATTTTAAAACCTGTCATTTAACTTTAAGTGATCAAACCCGAACTTCTGTCTCAGTCAATTTTATTCAGACATTTTTGTAAAAACAACATAATTGTCTGTTGTAAATGTTTCAGGATGCTGTGCAGTGCAGACATAAAGCCCTAATGAAAGTAACAAATGACCTCCTTTTTACAGCAGATGCAGAAGATCGCTCTGTCTTAATCCTTTTAGACCTAAGTGCGGCTTTTGACACAGTTGATCATACAATTTTAATTGACTGCCTTAAGCATGGTGTGGGTATCTCTGGGTCAGCTCAACTGAGTTTTCTCAGACCTTACTGCTCAAATTGAACTTGCTCTGTTAAAACAGGAGATTCTTCAGCTTCCACTGCCGAAAAAACCCACCACTGTGGTCCCTCAGCTCATTTTGAGGCCCCATCATGTTCTCGACACCTGGTGAATGTTATTTTGTAGTATCATTTGTAAACATAATTTGTATTTTAATTAAACTGATCTAAACTTTCTAACCATCAAAACGATCCAGTCCTCCAGTCCTCCATCCAGTGAACTGAAATCTGTGACACAATAGTGACTTTTGAAGGCCGTACTTTACCTTTGAGATATTAACTTTTCAAGATCATACTTTAGTCAGAGACTAAAGGGATATAGACTTTCAAAGAATCTGATCAGAAGACAGCATTTTGGCACGGAGAATGAATTTCTCCATAATAAACTTGAATGTTAAATCAACAATACAGAATATATAGCACATAGGGTGGAGGGAATAATGTAAATTGTTGCTACGCTGTTGTTTGTCTTGGTGACGTTGAAGCAGTCAGAAATGTTGTGTAATCTAGCTGGTTGCTAAATCGTATTATTGGTTAGAAGGTGAGTGAGCCATACATGTGGTGTGATTGACATACAGTTAGAATAGTGTCCGGATTGGTTCATTACATTCATGTGTTTTGAGACTGTATCTAGAGATGCACGACATGACAGCTCCCCACATGACAGCTGCAGTATCCTATAAGGTCATAAGCCCCGCCTCCTCCATGTTAGCGGATGGGACGTACACAAACGGAAAAATCACAGCACGTGTCAGATAAAGTTTTTCCAAAGATGGTTTCTGTCATTTTAGGTTGTTTTTATCACGCTGATGTTTTTTCAAGTGTTAATTCTTCTGATAAGTTTGGTTTTAATTAGTTATTGACAGTTTGTGGGGCTCTCCAGCGGATGTGTGGGCGGGGCATCAAGCTGCAGATCAATACTGCGCAGACTCTGGCTCCAAGCACAAGCAGCGCGAGATGGCAGCGCCGGTGTCCGGGACATTTTGGCTTTGTTTTGTAGTGGAGATGCATCTATGCTTGATATAACTGTTGTATTACAGAAAAGCATTTATTGAAGATACTAACAGAATATTTACATGTTATTTTGTCCACATCAGATACACGTTTTATTTTATGGTGCTGTTCAAAGTTATATTTCCTCATGTAGCCCTAAAAGTCGAGCTGTCCAAGTAATTATGATAATCTGGATTTTTCTCTATTGTGTTCCAGCCTCACACATATTCACCGTATTTGCCCATGATAGCTCATGAAATATGGAACGGCTCTTTTGTTTGTTTGCTTGTTGGCCTGTCAGCAGGGCCACACGCTGCTCACAAGCTGTGGGAGGTTACAGTGAAGGTCAAGGAGAGACGCTAGCTGTTGTGTATGTATGTGTATGTGTGTGTCACTGCGTGCGTGCGTGCATGTGTTCTTTACCAGCATGTACATTCCCGTATAGAGGATTGTGGAGTGTCATGCAAGATGTTAAAAGCTGACAAGCAGTGGAGAGAGGGGATGATGGAGAGTGTGTGTGTGTGCAGCCTGGCCGACTCCCTGCAGGGCTCGTTGTGAGTGGGTGAGCATCAGGCCCCCCCATTACTGTCTCCTGGGTTGAAGGCCCTACTATCACTCGCAGCGAGGACATGGCTTGCCCCAGCCCACACACACACACACGCACACACACATGCATGCACACGCACATGCCTGCCTTCAGAACAAGAAAAAATTCCCCAAAACACACACGCTTGCTCACACACATTTACACATTTACCAGTCAGGCACTCTTTTGCGCTCATGTGGAGCTATAACATACATGTACACACACGTAACATACATGTACACACACAGTGGTTCCTCCTGCACTCATCAGCTTCTGTCCCGAGGTCTGGAAGTGTTGTTACTGTAGCTCCCGCAGCCCTTCAGTACCTCCACCTCCCTCACCTCCACTCAGAGCACCACATTCCTTCAGGTCACCCATACAGACAGACCGCACTGAGCCGCCCTGCGAACCACCAGTATGGCTGCTGCTGCTGCTGCCGCTGCCGCTGCCGCTGCTGCCGCTGCTGCTGCTGCCGCTGCCGCTGCTGCCGCTGCCGCTGCTGCTGCTGCCGCTGCTGCTGCTGCCGCTGCTGCTGCTGCTGCAGCTGCTGCTGCCGCTGCTGCTGCTGCTGCTGCCGCTGCTGCCGCTGCTGCTGCTGCTGCTGCTGCTGCTGCTGCTGCTGCCGCTGCTGCTGCTGCTGCTGCTGCTGCTGCTGCTGCTGCCGCTGCTGCCGCTGCTGCTGCTGCTGCTGCCGCTGCTGCCGCTGCTGCTGCCGCTGCCGCTGCTGCTGCTGCTGCTGCCGCTGCCGCTGCTGCCGCTGCTGCTGCTGCCGCTGCTGCTGCTGCTGCCGCTGCCGCTGCCGCTGCTGCTGCTGCCGCTGCTGCTGCTGCCGCTGCTGCCGCTGCTGCTGCTGCTGCTGCTGCTGAACCATCCCTCGCTCTCTTCATCCGAAAGCCACAACGCACTTCTCTTCCTCTGCTGCTATCTGTGTCATCTCACTGCCGTCCATGTGTAGTTTGGCTTTTTGTTTTGTTGACAATTGAAACCTGAGATGCTCACTGAAGCCAGTGGAATTATTGTCAAATCAATGTGGCAAATTGGACCAGACCTCACAAAATCAAGTGGAACCTTTTATTTTTATTTTACTGGATTTAGGACATTTGACTAAAGACTAAAGGTAATCAAGAATCAGGTCTGTGTTGGAGCTGATTGCAAATTCATAGGAACCTTGAATTCATTAAGAAACGTGCTTTTCATTTTCACACAAACAAAATGTATGTGTATATTATGTATATTATGCACACGCACTTATAGCTTCTAATATGGTGGACTGGAGCTAGCACTTAACAGTGTGGCAAGATAGGTCAGAAGACATTAAAATGTAATCACTACACTGAAATAATCTAAGGTAACAGAAGAAGGCACTCTTGCGATGAAGCATTTCCTGCATCCTAGTAAAACAATTCAGCTTTACTGCAGTAAAAGTCACGATACCTCAGAATCACTTAATGCTAAAAATAGTGCATAACAGCAAACATTTAATTTGTGCATGACAAGATTGAGAATACGTGTCTTTTTTTTAATTTTATCTTTAAACCAGAAAGGTAATTTATACTTACAACATTTTACTTTACTGCAATCGAAATCTGTTGAAACTCAGTGTCTTTATTTAATTTGACCATAATTTGGTTTCTTTCCTCGCTGAAATGATAGAACCAGGGTTCAATAAGAACTAAAATCAATATGCTGAATCAGAAACAATCAAATCTTAACCCAGTACCTCAGTACCCCAGTAGTCATAATTTCCCCTGATTGTAAGCATGACAGACACCAACACGGGTTTAAATATATTTCAATCAACAAACGGTTAATTGACTTTGAATTGTTGAAAATCTGACTATTATCTTGTATGTAAGTGAGATGAAAATGATTCAAAGTCATTCAAGAATGCATGCTTTGGTATCAACAATACATTTGAAATTTCCTATCCCCGTGTAAATATTAATTACATTCATTTGGCAGAGTTTGGTGTCCAAGGCGATGTATAGTAAGTGTGTACAAACTCCAGAGAAACAGCTACATTGCCTAAATATGGGAAGTGCATTATTCCCCTCCTTTTATAGTTTTTCATGGACCGTGTTCAGGATAATCCGTCCGGACCGAATATGTGCTACTAAAACATTTGTGTATCACCTTGCATCAGTCAGGAAGTATGAAGGCTTTATGAAGGTTTCATGAAGCCGTTAGGAAACGGAGCTCGAGTGTCGGCGTGCTGTCGTCTGTTGTTTGCCTGCCTCTCCGGTTTGTTTGTGTGCCGTCATTAGTCATCATTGCTCAGTTCAAACGACGGAGCTCTGAGCAGCAACCCCCCCCCCACTCCAACAGTCTGCACAGGACCAAGAGAAATCCTGTCTGGCCCAGTGCCGATGCAGAGTGATGTCATCCACATAAACACAACACACACACAGTCACTCAAAACAAATGTGCACTCACGAGGCGCCGTGGGACATCAAGTCCTGCAAACACTCGTGTGTGTGGGTGAACATGTGCAGCCACATCATCATACATACATAATCGTAGTATGTTTGTCTTCCGTCCTCTCTCTCTCTCTCTCTCTCTCTCTCTCTCTCTCTCTCTCTCTCTCTCTCTCTCTCTCTCTCTCTCTCTCTCTCTCT
>JAVQJD010058816.1:0-23077 GCA_036023655.1 Nannoperca australis
AGTGTGGTGACCACACTGCACTCTAACCCATATTTAGAATCTTTGGTTTTCCAGCTATGCACTCTCTAAAATGCATGGAAATCCGTGCAAGCAGAGCAAATCCACGCACAAGCAGAGACAATTTGAACATGAAATCAACAAAGTCTGCTCTCAAAGTGAAAGAATGTGCTCTTGATTAAAGGTAGGGAATAACCTCCATATATGATAGCACTCTCTTGAGCCAAAAAAAATCCCCTTTACCACTGCTCATTGCATGAGTCACATATTTTACATTCGCAGTGCTTCAGAAGAGACAAGGTTCGTACAAAGTCTTGAACGTTTGGAAAATCATTAATTTAATTATGTTATTTTGTTTTCAAGTTTGAGAATATTCTTGAATTTGAATATACTCCTTGACTTAATCAACTTAATCTGTTTCATCATCTACACAATTACTCATGTAAACCAAAAATCTTTTTATATTTGAAATGAAACAGTTGTGGTCTCCTGACATTTATAGTAACAATTTAGATGTGATGATAACAGCCTGGAGAGTCTTTTTGGTTTTTGGTTTAGGTACCTTGAAAGTGTTTGAATTTGCTTGAATGCTCTTAAAAAGCTGTACAAACCCAGAGGAGATAACATCATATTAATGAAACCTAAAAATAATGAAACTTTAAGTGTTGACAATAAAAAATTTACAAATTGTGTGCATTTCCTTTAGAAATAATGTCAAAAATGCCAATAAACCTGAAGGGTCAAACTAATCAAATCAAATCAAAATGAGAGTGAATGGAAAAGATGTTACCAAATACTTTTATAGTACTGGAGCAGCCGTGGGTGTTGACATCACAATGACATATTTTTCTATTGAGATACATTTTAACATATTATTATATGATAATGAAATGTGCAAAATGAAAGTGATCTCAGCTAATGTATTTTATCAGATGATTTCCTCTCTGGCTCTCATTTCAGAAGCTGATCTCATAATGAAGGGCTTATTTATCTGACAGTTAGAGTTTGGTTGAATTCAGATTTGCATTCAGTATAAATATTAATACTGGTGACCAGTATTAATACCTGAACCCTGACTTGGAGTCAGTGCCCACATATGAATCACCCCTTCTTGACGAGTTATGTAAATCTTCTCTTGATCCCTGATTTGCACTTTAAAACATCACCACCAGAGAGCAGCCTCTTCATTTCATACCCACTCAGCTGCAGTGACCCTGAGCAGCCTCAACATCAAGCTCATCAAGATAAGTCATGTAAATATTTTCTTGAAAACAGTGTTAATATATTGAAATAAGTGAACACCACGCTACTATCAGCATGTTTGTGTTTATTACAGAAGGGGTAATTTTTACTTTCCAAATAAGTCATTTTCCCCTTTTTGAAAAATCTCATAGAGATGGAGTTTGTGTACAGTATCCACCCTCTGGGTGACAGTGCTGCTGGACAGCTGGGCTGTGGGAGGTTTGCGTGATTGGGCCTGTGTGGAAAAATTTGACTTTATTGATTGCACACACAGAGAGAGTACAACTACGTAAATTACAAGGCTGATAGAGTACTGCCAGGGACACTGCAGTCTGTTCCACATTGCTGGTCTGACCTTGATGGTGATCAGTGATTTATCCGGCTGAAGATCCAATTTCCCTGCAGGCCAATATCTATATCACACATCACTGCTGTGGAACAAGTTCAAATCCCTTTTCAAACTTGACAGTTTGACATCTTGACATCTTACTTTACAGGAATCCAGCTGTAATATTTTAGCTAGATCTGCAGACTGTTTTTTAACTTGAACTTACTTTATTCTAATGACATTTTTAATGATTTGATCTTTGAGGAGTTCAAAAGGTGAAGAGGTACACATGCCATGCATATAGAGTGCAGACCAGAAACCAGCTACTGGCATCTCAACCTAGGGAGAACAGGACCCAAATTGTTGAGAGGTACCGATGCCTCTACATGGCGTTTGCCAGCTGCCATACGTTTCCTTGTCATGTCTAAGGGAATAGGTCAATATCATACAATGTACTTGCATTATACAGCAAAACTTGTGTTACACATACATTGGATACATGTATATCTATAGGGTACGACCTGATGTGGCAATATGTTAACAGACAATACGGCTGTGTGTCTGTATACACTTCGGCCTACATGAGATGAAATGAAATGATGCACTTTTATGTACCAATAACACTCTGCTACAAGTAAAAGCCCTGCATTCAAAATGTGACTTAAGTAGAACAACAGGACACAGATGTTTTATCATCAAAAGATACTAATGATATCAAAAGTACACATTTTGCAAAAGGGCCCTGGCAAGAATATATATAATTATTTGTAAAATATAATTGGTTTTTAATATGGCTGCATTGACATGAAAGTAGTATTTTAATGTTGTATCTTGTAGAGGAGAAGCTATTTTATACTATTTAATACTTTATATATTGAAGGGCAGTGGTTGAAGAACTACTCACATCCTTTACTTAAGTAAAAGTAGCAATACAACAATGTAAACATAAGCTGTAAAAGTCTGGCATTACAAATTCTACTTGAGTAGAAGTCGAGTATTGTATTGTATTGCAGTAAGTATAGGTGACAGTGTTCTCAATGTGTCAAGTATTAAGTATTAATCAGAACATTTTGTAGTCCCAAAAGATGCTATTTGTTTATCTTGTGCACACGTTATGTCAGGTGGGTGATTACAAGTCAACAGGGAACGGACCAAAATGAAAATAATCAAGGCAGACAGGAACAGCTGAGTGATTTATTGAAAGGTGAAGAAACCCAAGCTTTACTGGCATGGGTGGAAAGTCCAAACAGAAGTAACAAAGTCCACAGGTTAACAGGAATGGGGCAGACAGCCAGGTAAGCACAGATGCAGGTTGAGGCGCAGGTTACAGAGGCTGGAAAGCAAAAGCTGTGACCAACAACTCAAACAATGTGGTAACAGATAATAGGTAAGAAGGTGCATGTCCATTGACTGGGTCAGGATCAGATGAAAATATATATAGTTTTTCAAAAACTTTCTGAAATGCAGTTGGTGATTTATTGCAGTCGAGACACCCCAATGTGAAAATCTTTCAATGTAACTTGTGACTACAGCAAAGCAATAGTTATAACATCATTGAAATACTACAGAATTAAAACATTGGAAATACAGGTACCTCTAAATTATACTTAAGTAAATGTAATTTCACCACTGGAAGTGATATGTAATGTAAAACAAATCAATAGGGGAGCTGAAGTGTAAAAGCTATTTTGCAAGTTAAAACAAACTCCTCATGATGATTTAGTGCAGTATCCTACAAATTAAACCCTCTCATAACAGCATTTTCTGTTGCCTGGGGATATTGTGATCATGTTGTAAATATGTAAAACCGCACATGCTGCACGCAGATAGACCCATCTCTTTTTTTTCTTTGTTCTGTTGTGCTCGTGTACAAACCACTCAATCTCTGCAACAAATCTCCCCCTTTGGGATTAGTTTCTGTAATGTTTGAAAGCCTGTGTATTTATGACACGTCCTCGAGTCCTTCTTGGGTTGTTTTGTATCCATTCCTTGTTCTTTGCGTAATAGCTGTATAATAATACATGTGTCAGACAAAGAGATGTTTTCTTCGCATTTCTCCTAGATGTTGTTGACAGCTTGAAGATGAAGGCTGGAGCTGCATTAACGTTCACACATGGCTGTTATTTATTTACGCCATGTGCTGCTGCATAAACTGGTGCACGGGGGATGATTCCTGCCCTGCTGTCCTTTCTACTGTAAAACATGGACTTCAGCTGCCCTTTAGTTTATTCTAAATACTGAACTTTGCAGTTGCATTGTGCGTGCTGGTTCCCTGATGCTGTAGAAGTTAAATTACTGTTGACCTAATTTCTGGGTTTCTTTCTTTATCTCTCACCCCCACTAATGTTGTCACATATTTTATGATGTGTTTTATGTGAAATCAAGAGTCCCAAACTGACATAAGAGATTTAATATTTGTTTTCCCCACTGATATATGCTTTCTCATCCATTATCTGCCTTGGATATGAATACACAAGACCCTAGTGGTGAGTTAACTCATCCACAAAACTGGTTTGTCTTTCCAACAGACTGGTTTGAACCAGCCTGCAGCTGAAACTAGCCCAGCTCTCAGTTCCACATCTTTGCTACCACAATAAGCACTATTAAACCTCCCTGAGCTCATAGAATTTCTCAAAAGACCAGCTCATAGACTTCCTTTTAATCTGTCTAGTTTCATGACTATTATTCAACACTAATGCATGTTACATAGGGTTCTTTTCATTAAATAGAATGTTCTATTTTTTCTTTTAATTCATAGACATGTCTCATTAAAAAGATAATATTGATACAACTCTTGCTCTTGAGCTGTTGGTTTTGTTTTGCTTCCCAGAAACTGGTGTCTGGTAGGAAGAGTCCCTTAAAGCTACTCCCAACTTTTCAGTCAGTATTATGATCTAATAAATGTGTAATGATGGTAAATCAGCAGCAGTCTAACTGTGTGAACGTGTTTTAGTCTCTTTCTGTCACACCTCTTAAAATAATAATTTTTGTGGTTCCCTTGTGTCTGGTTTGGGTTAAGAAATGTGGCGGCAAGTGCAAAGAAGTGCATCTATTTTCATGTAATTTGGACAGTTATTTAAAGTCACATGTCTTTAATAACACTAAAGAGAGCATGGAGGCCCCCTGCTGTCATTTGTGTTATTTTGTGATCAAAAAGGCAGTTTTCTTTTTAGTTAAACACTTATATGTTAAACAGTTCAACATTTTGAGAAATATACTTATTCACTTTCTTGCCAAGAATTGAAAGAAAAGATTGATACCACTTTTGAATCTGTCCATTCAATATGAGCCTACCACCAGCAGCTGGTGGGCAAGGGCAAACAGCTAGCCTGGTTCTCTCCAAATGTAACAAAATCTGCCTAGCAGCACCTTTAAAACCCACTAATTAACATGTTATATCTAGTTTGTTCAATCTATACGAATATCTTTGGATAGACCCAGTCTAGCTGTGTACCCGTTTCCAGTCTGTATGCTAGCTAAGCTAAAAGGCTGCTGGAATGACATGCAGCTGCAGACATAAGAGTATCCATCTCATTATCCAACTTTCGGCAAGAAAGTGAATGTACGTAACTGTTACTTTAAGTATATTTTAAGACCAATGTGTGTAAAATGTAGCCTAAGACTACCTCTGCTTGAACCTGATATTTTGTGCACTCCCAAAATATCTCTTAGCAACGTCTTCATTAAGCATTGAACTATCAAGCAATATAAACCCCAGACTAGACACACAAGTACACTCAACATGACACTTCCTATCAAAGGGTGTATTCTTAAGACTCCTACCACAGATGACTTGTTCATTAATTTAGACTTGCGTGTTTCTCCCTCCGGTCTCTCCGATATGACCTTACCCTCCCGCCACGATAAACAATGGGCCTGCCGTCGACCGGCTCCAGCACTTTCCTTTACCTGGCGCCGGACCAAACCCCATCAATTCATTTGGTTCTCTGTTGTACTGTTAACTTAGTGTGGGGTCAGCACATTTGACCATCTCACATCCGTCCATTTATGTAGTGTTGGACTAGTACAAGACTGTGGTTGTAGTGGAGGCTCCCAGTGTGTGAATCAGCAGACTGAAACACAGATTGACTGATTCAAATGTACTTATGAGGGGAATACAAACTCACAGTTTAGGTTGTTCATTTCAAATATACATTTTACAAACCAAATGCTGTGTGAAAGAAAAAAAAAATAATAAGAATCATGTGACCACCTACACATCTCATTCTGTAATGTCAAATACAAGTGAAGTGTGAGACTCACTCAGGCTCCATAGAGATCGTTTCTACCTCCAGTATAACAGGACAGTACACTCCTCAAACACACACAGACACTACATGTTGGCTGGTGTTTCTCCACCTACTGACCCTCTTGTTGGCCTCTGCTATGATGCAATGGAGAAAGGTATCTGAGCTCCGACTATGCTGTCAGCAGCAGTGCACCCAGGGGTGAAGAGTGCTTTATTGTGCTACCCTGCTCTGCAGGCTCAGCTAATGATAAACAGAAACTGTAACAGTGTATGTGAGCGTGTGCTTTATAACTGTTTTGGTGTGAGCTTCGGACTGTGCTGAGATGAGGGTATTTCTGTTGTGTAGATAGTACTTGATCCTTAACCATCCTGCATCCATAACCAAGATTGTTATCAAGTGTTTTTTGTAAATTAAAGCACACTCTGCACTTAGTTCAGACCAGGAGAACTTAAAACAAGACATAGTCCTGCCATTTACTCTGGCATAGCGGTACTTTGGCATAGCGGCATTTGAGTTAAATTATAATGTCAGCATGCTAACAACACGTATACAAGTAATATTTACCAGGTTCACCATCTTTGTTGAGCCTGTTAGCATGCAAAAATTTGCTATTAAGCACTTAACACACAGTACTGCTGAGGATGGTGGGAACAGCATTAGTTTAGTCATAAACTAAAATAATGAACTCATTTTTTTTGTTTTATGTTGATGTTATGAAGACATTGTTTATATGGAAACAGTGCTTATATAAAATAATGTGTGTGCAAGACAACAAAAAGCAGCTATCGGTGCATTAAAGGTAGCATCGAGCATTTACTATCCCTCAACACCTGGAGCTAGGTGGAGGCCACAACGGTCAGTACCCCCTTCCCATCTTTCAGCAACCACCCCATAGACCAGTGACTTTAATATGATACACCTGATCCTGTGGAGCCTGGATGTGCAGGCACAGTTCAGGAGCCTGACTGGGGAGCATTGCGTGGACAGATGTACGGTAGATTTAGCCTTGGGCCCCTGTGGTGCAGCCGGCCGTGAATCGAGTGGCGGTAGCCAGATTGAGCCAGTTCAGTGTAATGGTGCCTTGCCTTGGTGGGCCCAGCACTCAGTCACTTAATCTGCTTGCATCGGCCCCTGGTGGTGGTGGTGGTGGTGGTGGTGATGGGGGTAGATCAAGTGAGAGAGGGAGGAACAGAGGAAGGAAGAAACATGAACTCTGCTTTGCGTGCAAGTGTTACAGCTCGGTCTAGTGCTGCTCACCCCAACAGATTGTGAAACATGTAACCCTCCACCCCGCCTCATAAAAAAAAAGGTGATTCCTCTGAAGCCTTTGTGCAGGTTTCAAAATAATTAACTTGAGATGGCGCTCATTTTAAGTGCATTCTACATAAAAAATGAGCGAGACATAAAAACAAAAGAAGAGGGTTGAATACTTTATGAGGCAGCTGTATAACTCATGCATTCATTTAAATGAAGTGTATTTTTTTAAGTTGGTCTGATGATTACATTGTGAGGAAGTCTCAACCATGCTGGGTTTATAGTCTGCTTGCAATGTGTCACAATGTGCTTCAAGTAAAATCTTACCCATTTTACTTCTTTCTGGGAAATCTGACACTGATGAACATTTTGCAACTATTATTTCCAACTCTTATTTACAATAATTGGCCCAGTTTTTATTGCTTGAACTGGACCCCCTGCTTGCATTATGTCCTTGCAACTACAACAGATTCTGTAGAAATAGAAAGTGAGTCAGAGTTTACTTGTGTTACCATAAGGCCATCAGACATGACATCCACAGGGCCTTTAAATTTGAGTCATGTTTTTGTTCTAACCAGCGTGTTTGCTTTGGAGAAGAACCATGAGAAGCCGTATTCACACACAAACACTAGTCCCCCAGAGTGTCAGTCTCCCCAGATGTCCTTTCCTTACCGTGTTCATGTTACATAAGCGTCCGCTTGCTAAATAGACATGCTGGGTGTTTGCTGGCTGCGACAGATTCCGGTAAGTTCCTGCAATCAGACATAAGCACAGGCCTGGATGAAGAAATGCATTCTCTTACTGTAACCACAAAGCCAGTGGGGATTCATTATTCATCATTAACATGTTATCGTGCTACAGCCACTACGATGCCATGAGTCATGTAATTCAGTTTACTGCCACTGAATGCTGTAGCAGCTGTCAGTTTGTTATAGAACAGAAGGTTTTTTTCATTAGCGTACTTAAATGGAAATTTACATTTCTTGGACCAATGGATTTCCTTCTCATGAACTAAAGTATTTATACCTTCCTCACATTCCCAAAAAGAGGAAATCAATTTAGCTTTATGTGTTTTCTGGTAAGGTTTTAGGAACAATCATATGACTATGAACTCAAAGACCAAAGTCTCACTGTGAACCATTATCTGATAAAGCTGTCTCTGCTTACCTCATGTGTTGAACAATGATGTCGTCTCGGATATCTGGGACATGTGCAGATTACACAAGAACAGCAAACAGCAATTGAGGCCTTTCCAAAACACTGCCATGTTCATTTTTGAGAAAAGCAAACACACTATAACCTGAGGTCTGTCCCTCTATCAATCTATCTCTGAATTACAGAGGATTCACTGTGTACACTTGCTATTATTTTGTTGTTTTACGTCACCTACTGTTTCAACAAGCATCACTGTTTGTTCAAAGGTTTCCCTATCAGGTCATCTGGCAAGTGTCACACATGCTTTGGATGGAATTGTAATTGTTCTGAACACATGTTGTAATGTAATGTAATAAGAACAAGGGGACATGATAAAAATGTGGATGAATCTGCTGCTTTCAAAGGAATCGTGTAACTTTTGAGAAATGCACTTGATTGAAATTGATACCACTCTTATATCTGTCTGTTAAATATGAAGCTACAGCGAGCAACCAATTAGCTTAGCTTAGCTTAACATATAGACAAGCCTGGCTGTGTCCAAAGGTTTTCATACAGGTTAAACAAAGTAATCTGTCTAACTATATCTGGATTGTAGAATCCACCCACAAACAACAACTTTTGGTTTTTATTGATTGTTTTTAAGAAATAGTACATTTGGCAGCAATAAGACTTTCATAACATATCAGGGTTAAAGGAGTAGACACTAATACAAGACCTTGTGTAAAAAATAAAGAAGACAAGTTAAATACAGTTACTGAAATACAGAAGTGAGAGATTCAGTCTATAAAATAAAAATAAAATAAAAACTTGAAGGAGCTAAACAGGCACTCCTGGTCCCAGGAGGAAGTCCCATCTTCCAAAACTATGTTTTATCTTACCAACCATAGACTCACAGGATGCTATCTCTACCTATCTACATCTGGAGCTTTTGAACTATTTTCCAGTGCCTATATAACTGAAAATACTTGGTATTTAAGCTCTGTCACCTAAACATGGGAATGTTGAACCAAACCAAAAACACAGGACTCCCATAACTTTGATCCTGTATGGTCTTATTCATGTACATTCCCATATACGGTGTTCTTACACTGTAAGTTCTTACTTACTTACTTAAGTAACTTACTTTGATTCCTTTGATTATTCGTTTAAGCATGAGGCTCAGGGCTATGGTTTTTACATTCTGGGCTTTTAATTGTTTTAATTAAATCCCAAATATTACACGTGCAGGGCAAACCTACTGCTACCAATTTGGATAAAGAATAAAGGAAACAATTATATCAGCCTTTTGTAAATTGTCATACGTCTAGTTGTCTAGTTATAAACCGGTCTCACAGAGAACATTGGATCCATAATTGATGTTGGCCTCCATATCAAACAGCACAGGCTGTAAAACTATTCGTGTCTGGCTAGCTGCGGTGTTATGTAACCTGCCTGTGCTGCAGGGTCAGAACACATGAAATCAGTTTGGAGCATTTCAACATCCATCCCTGATTTGCAGTTGAAAGATTGATGATGACTAACACCTTCCTGTAGCTCAAGACATCTCATGCCAGGCTTCGACTGATGTATAATTCTGTAGATAGTTTCTTGTGTACTCTCACATTGTATTTATTAAAGTGCAGCACACCCATAAACAAAGACAAGGAGGAGGGGAAGCACAGCACATTGGTCCAGAAAAATAAACGGCAAACATTGACCTTCTAACTTAACCAAGAGAACTCATCAAAGTTGTCTCAACATACTGCATCCTTTTCCATGAGTCTTCTTATCTGTGACCTGGACTCTATTTAAGGGAAATTTGGGAGCGCCGTTATGTAAATGTTAAACATCTGAACAGAATGTTATCTTCAAGGGATACATCAGTGAGTAAACCTGCTGTCTCCTGAGAATCCGTCCCCATGGGGAACTTCGACCCCTGGTTAAATTTAGTGTCCCTTTTGTTATGATAAAGTGTGAAAGCTTGGCATTGAGAATAGAATCAGCAGCTCAAGGCTCCAGTTTCCGTCTGCCCGCTGAAATCTCATTGTGCATAGCTTGTCTCTCGTGCCTCGGGGACAACTGTGGGGTCATAAATATGTCTTTTCCACCCATTTTTTTTTGGGTGGAAGTGCAGTGACATTCTGTCTCCAGTCATGACTGCCATGCCAGCTCGAGACATACAGGTATCCTGCGGCGATGCATTGTTCACACAGACCTGGAAAACAAAGCTGTCAGCGAGGATCTGATTATTGTTTCACTTCAGACTCAGCAATGATCTTTGGTCTATTGTTCGACACAAAGTCAATGCCACATGCCGGGCATTCCATGCATGAACTTCATTCTGCAGACCTCTGGAGGAAAACACACTTCCTTACCCACTCGTGGCGACTGCTCTCGGCTGTCTTTGTCCATATAAGGAACCAGCCTGCGGTCACTTTTGCAGAGGAACGAGTGTTACACCAGCATGAGATTAACACTTGCAGTTGTTTATAAGGACAGTTGCTTCTCAAGGGGGAACGCCTTGCAGCCTTATCAGCACAGATCAGCCAGGCTGCATGGGCCACCAGGGGTCAACTGTGGTTGTAAACACAACTCACTAACCCGCCTACTTGAAGGCCTAAATGTAAGCCAAATATTTTTAGCACTGCTAACTGGAAAAGGGGAGATATAATCTTCTGGAACTAATTTGGGAGCTGTAAAAACACACTTTCAGCACCCTACATGACTAAAACCCCATCGTTAATTAAAAAATAACACTTAAATAATAAAAATAGAGTACTGTAGGTGTATAAAAAACATTAGTATAGTTGGACTAAAGACAAAATTTACATCAGGGATCCAGCCAACAGGAAAATAACATTAAACACATCTCTCTGTTAGAGAACAGACTAACAATTTAATTTAGTTTATTCTTGGCTTAAAATCGGGTTCCGTGCCTTGTTACCTGACCGGAATAACAAATCAAAAGACACAAATGACTCAGATGCGCCAAAACATCATGTCTTAACTGTCACGTCTGTCCCACATGTCATGTCCCTGGAAATAACAACACATCACACATTATACAGGTATACCACACATCACCATACATTATGTATTAATGTTGCATGTTGTCTTCATGTTGATTGCAAAGTAGACCTCCAGTGCGACACTTCTACACTACTTACTTGCACACACTTGAGTATTTCCATTTTGTGCTACTTTCAGGCACAAAATGTTGATAATACATCTGTGCCTTCATGGTATATGAGTAAATGTATACCAATATGGAACTGTCATTTAAAAAAATCTAAACTAATGGAAGCATTTTTTTATGGAATTCATTATTGAATTAATAGTGAGGCCGTTGGCAATTATTAAGCACTGCATCTATATGTGGTATGAACTGAATTTATATTCCAACACACTGTAATATCTCAGTGGGATGTTGTTTACTTCAAATTCCCACCAAAGAGATGAAGAGATATTTGGCACCGCAGACTGTCGTGCGTATCTGGAGAGCTGCAGCTGATTCACGGTGCGCTCCGAGAGGCGGCGTCTCCGTCTGCTTAACGACTGCTGATGTCACACACACACACACACACCCACACACACACACACACACACACACACACACAGCAAACCTCCCACCGCAGCTCTATAAATACTCGCAGCCTCGGCTCTTTGTATTCACTCACTCACTCACTCACACCAGGAGCCGCTCCGGCGAAACAGTGCGCACTTATCCACTCATCCTCGCCGAGTTGGAGGGCCACGCTCGGAGCAGAGAAACACGAGACGTCAAACGGAGAAACAAAGAGACAAGATGTCTATCTACGTGTCCTCCGAATGCCGCCGCGTCAGCCCCTCCGTCCACGGCAACAACTTTGCCACGGCGCACCGTAAGAAGGCCGTGGCAAACATTTTTGAGAACGTCAACCAGGACTCGCTGATGAGACTCTTCCAGAAAACGGGCGACATGAAGGCCGAGGAGAGAGTGAGGAGCATCTTCTCCTACACCCAGGACCCAGAGGAGACGTCCAGGGCCCTGATGGCTCTGAAGCAGCGGAAGAAGGACAAGTTCCTCCAGATCGCGGGCATGCTCCGGCAGCTGCTCAAAATGCGTTGACTCTGTACTTTACCTGTCTTGTACCGCCTTTGTCTCTCCACCTGAGCCGAACGTGGAAACCCTCCCGATGTGACTGGGTTACCGCCGCAGGTGCATGTCACTCCTCTGTCGCATGGAAAGGAGCGTCAGGTGCGCAGGAGAACGCGCGGCCGGCCGCCTGGAGGGCATCATGCATCAGCTGTCGCCTCATCACGGGCGGAGGTGACAGCAGATAGTCCTGCCCGGAGCGGATGGAGCAAGATGAACTGAGTTGGGAATATGAAGGGCAAACACGTCTGAGACGTGAATTCATTATTGCATTCCTGGGGATGCCTGACTGTGAAGCAGCACCATGGTGCACATCACTGTGTTGGTGGTGCACAGCAGCAATATGAGACTTTATAGTGCCGAAGAATCTACATGAATGCCTGTCCTGAACACATGCCTTGTCTCTCAGCTTCATTAGTGGCCACTAATGCGTTACTGTCACTAAATGTTATAGCACAACGATTTATGTGTTTCTTTGTTTGTCATTTTTAATAAATTATTTAATTGTATACAAAAGCTGAACCCTTGTTTGTCCTTATTACACATGTCAATTATATGGTGTTCATTTTAATGCCATTATTGGCCATCACATCATATGAGGGTAATATCATCTTGTTTAGTTATGGCAGATTCATTTATATTAGCTCAGGCTTAAATCTGGTTCTATTGTGTTGAATTAAAGTAGATGGGCTATTAAAAAAAATACTGAGGCATTAGTGGTGTTGACCTTTATCTGTCAAGGATTAGTGAGGAGTCAAACCAAGAGGATGGACTGCAAACAGAAAATCCATCTTCACGCATATTAAGAAAAAAAGGACACAGCAGTTTTAGCATATAAAAGCGAAATAATCTTTAAATTCTCGCACAAAATAGGACTTGGTTTCAACAAAAATGATTTGACACATGCATTTGACACAAAACACATTAGCCATCAGCTGTGACCTCTGTGTTGGTCATAAACAGGGATACCTCTCAGGTCACACAATCCAAATCATCATAGATAAAGGAAAGTGATGTATTGGTCTTGACCTCGGTGTAGATGGATACATAGTACAGAAATGTAACTGCTCATGTGTGGAGTGTTGAGTCATGTAATGTAGGATTAGGTTTATATTTATTTCACAGTCCAAGTGCAGGGTGAATACATTACTGCCTGTATTGTTCTTTATTCTGACGCAGCAGAGGGCATTTGAAGGGAATAGAGTTACTCATGAGAGGATGTGATAACCCTTTGTTGGGTTTCCCCTGACAGTGCTGTATACCTCACCAGACCAGCGTGAACCAGTTTGGCTCAGTCAGGGCGGGGAGGGAGGACGTTGGGCGGCTTTCTCCGCTCAGCGTGTTTGTGCTGGAGTCTATTTAATCATCAGCTCTCTAGATAAGAGCCTGTCTAAGTAGCATTACAGGGTTCAGACGGGTGGAGGGTTTGCTTCCTCACCCCCTGATTCTTCACATTTAAGAAAAGTAAATAAATGAGCCCTACATCACTGCAACCATCTACTACATTTACACCCCCTTTCAAAACCTTAGTGGTGTATTTTGCAGCATTTCATCAATTGTTGGTCAGCTTAGCTGCAGACACACAGATCACTTGAGTGGATGCCTGCTAATCTGCTTGCTGTGATAGGCGCTCCACCGGCTCAAACCAGTTCCCTGGGTTGTTGTGCATGACGCTATCTGACTGTAGGTGCTCCTCGCATGTACTGAGAGGGAGAGTATTCACTCACCCGTCACAGGTGAATAATCAGGTGAATAATCACCTGTGACGGGTGAAAGGAGTGTTTCTCTGCTGACGGCAGAAATAAACTCAACTTTTAAAGATGAGATAGACTGGGCATCTTTCTACAGAAAAATTAGAGAAAATGGGGAAAAATATAGAGTGATCAAAGTAACGAAATGTAGATCAATTTTAAGTCAGGTGTGTGCATTTTCTTCATATACATGGCTGTTTAAATCATTACATTTGATGGTTTAATGACAAATGAGGTGTACTTTAAAGGTGTTTTTTATCATGTTGAATGAAATTAACTTGTAAAATGTGTTATTGACAGGGATTACGTAGGCAGTAAACTTACTTTAAAGCAGCATGAATTATCAGCAGAAACTGTAGCTTTATAATGAGTTTCAGCTCACTGTTTGGCAGTCCAGCCCACACTCCCATAACTCTCATACTGCCACAGGCAGCAGTTTTTAGCTGCTCTAAAAATCTAATATACACAACCTGCTCAGCACCAAATAGAAGGTTAGTAGCCTATACACTTATCATGTAAAAATAAATGTATTTAGATGAGACGCAGCACGTCTGTAGGCCAAATATGAAGCTACCACAAGCAGCAGCTTAATTAGCTTAATTTAGGAGTTTTGTTGTTGTTCACACACAACGTGTCCTTTTTTTTAACAAAAGATATATAAGATAATTATTACTACGGTTTAGAGGTGCTAGTAGGCAGATGTTATTTTTGGAGAGAGCTAGGCTAGCTGTTTCCCCCCGTCTTTGTGCTAAGCTAAGAAAGCCGTCCACTGGTAGTAGCTTAATATTTAGCATAAAGACACAAGACTGGTATCAATCTTGTAACTCTTGGAAAGAAAGTCAATAAAAGTATTTAGCAATATGATCAACTATATAAAGGAATGATGATGAACAAGGAAAAACAAGTCTTCAATAGGCTACTATGAACACTTTTTGAGAATATACATTATTTTAATTTTATTTAAATAATAATCTTCAGACGGGGTTACATAGGTCACAATTCACCCATGTTTCAATTTATCACTTTATCACAGTTTGTTAATCTTGCTGTCTATTTTTGCTCTTTTATCTCTCAGCTGTCTCTTTTGTTTGGCTCGTGTAGCTCACACCAGGCAGCTTTTTTATTGGCCCCCTTTTCCGTTTTAGGGCTATCCAATTGTTAAGAGGAAAAAGCTAAATATTCAAGGCAATTGTCTTGGCTGTCTTTGCTGTGTTGGCAGCCGTGTACAGAGTCGGGCCTGGGCCTGTCCTCTCCCACCCTTTTCCTGCCTTAGAAACAGTGAAAGCTTTGATGTCAACAGACACTGTGGCAGACAGCCTTCGAGCCTGGAGGACTGTAACCACACAGAGAGGAAGATACTGGGTGAAGGTGTGTGCAAGTTGAGTGGGGGCAGGGGTACAATAAAATTACATTCATGAGAATAGAAGAAATGATGTGTAAAACAGAATCATTAAAGACGCAAAAACACACAGACAAAATGAATTGAATGAGTCAGATTAAAAAATACTGACATGTACAGTATAATGCATATTAAATAAATGCAGATTTATTTTTGTCCCTTTGTTGGGATATTTCTTTATTTAAAAAAGGTTGGAGGAGCTTTTATGAAAAAATGCTTGAGACTAAGATGAAAAAACTATTTTTTTGTCTTTGTGCTCTCTGTCTTCTGAGAAACTTGCATATTAACAACAGATTAATTAGGACCACGTGGCTACAAAAGGATCTATGTCGTACTTGTGCCTGAACAAAGAGAAACGGTTACACCAATGTGTCTCTCTATTTGGGCAGCCAAAGCAAGATCTGGCCAGCTCCATAAAAGGTTAAACATAAGTAGTTTTCTTGTAAATGCAGGCAGTTGGGGGTTGGATAAAGAAAGAGAAAGAAGAAGACAAAATGGAGAGGCGCTTGATTAGTGATTTCATCACAGGGAGTGGCGGTGAACGTGATTCCAGTGCAAACCGGTTCAAACCAAAGTCTTTGATGAGGAACTAAGCATGAGCTGTACACAGGCTTAGGATTAGTCAGCGTTTGCTGGAAGATCCTGCCATAAAATCAACAGCCCTCAACATAAGTCAGTGTTTTGTTTGATGAAATGCTGTGGGCTGACATTTGGCCTGGTCTCACATTAACAAAAGTCTCCTCTTGGCTCTATATTTAGCTTGTTTTATCATAAATCAAGCCAAGCTGCTTGATCTTTCCTAAAAAAGGAACCAGAGAGTGATCCAAAATTGCAGAGCCAGTGACTAAAATGATTATATTCCCATTTATCAGACTTTTGTTCACACTGCTTATTTTAAGAAGCTTTTTTAAAACGGGGGGCTACCAGCAGCCACCCACCACCAGCGGCTTGAATTTCTTTAGAAAAAGGTTCACACATTGTTTAATGGGGATACTTGACTTGCTAATAAATGCCTGTAATTTATTAATACGAAGTGTAATGGGTTTGACCCCAAATAGCCCTGTCAATTCTAAAAGAAAGATTTTACTGCTCTGGAAAGTTATCACAGTAATTGAATGTATGTGAGGTAAACTTCAGAAATACGTTACAAACTAATGTACCAGGAATGTGCTTGCACATGTTTAGGTGGGTAGCCAGCAAAACTGTTCAGTTGAGCCAAGTTCAGTTGTTTTTTGTCGGAGACCTCTACATTGGCACTCCCACTGTGTCAATAGTGTCGTAATGTAGGTTAGCAAGGTTAGCTTAATGTTAGAATGAGGGTGGAGTTAAACAAGACTAGGAGTCTGCAGCCATGCTAGCAGCTCTGGTTGGCTGCACTTAGCCACAGCTGTGTTTTGAGATAAATGCTAACATCAGTATGCTAACATGCTCACAATGACAATGCTAACATGATGATGTGTAGCAGGTATTAGATTAGGGAGATATTATTATAGATATTAGAGTTATTACAATTCATCCTGTGAATGTCTGTAGCCTATCTGTTTCGTGCCAGTGTATCTAGTAGATGCTGAGGTATTTCACAGGATAAGTGAAAACTCTGACCTGCTGGTGGCGCTCCAAGAAAGGAGGATCACCAAAGTCTTTTGGATCTGTACAAAATGTAACAATCCATCCAATAGTTTGATATTTCATTCTGGACCAAAGTGGTAGACTGACCTAACGACATTGCCATTTCTTAACTGTTTGTGGTTAAAATGAGTTAAGGTTTTTAAAGTCAGGGTTTTTAGAGATTTTAATGAGTTGAGATACAGCAGAGAAACAATCGTGTGTCCCTGTGTTTCACATCTAGTCATTTACATGCCACTTTGACTGGTAACAAGCTATCATTGTCAGGGTTCTTCCGTCTTTGACAGAAGACAGTGAAGGTATTAGGTTAATTTTCTGAGTATATAGCCACACTGTTGTTTTCCCCTCTGATAATAACTAGCAAAAAAGGAGTAGTCATTTACTCTTCTGGTTAGAACTCAGTGAATTTGATATTTGCAGAGCAATACTTATTTCATGTAGTTAATTCTGCTTAATCATCAGTTACAAGCTCTTATAGCTTATCCAGTCATTACAGGGAAGTGAAAACAGAGGCTGTCGTGAATGACTTTAGTGTGTTACTTTCAGATCCTTTATAATCCTTAAAGAATCTTCTCCTCAAATCTGACAGACAAAGTGGCCTCCTCTAGTGTAGAATGGGTTTGATAGATCAGTCCAAAGCACTGGCCTATTTTCTGACACCATGTGTCAGAAGCAGCTGGTTGACTGGCTGCTCAAGAAAGAGCAAAGGTCAGGGGGTTATGGTGATGTAAGATCCATACAGGAAGAGGGTCAAGTGTGTGAGAAGAAGAATGCAGGAAAAGAATGGACTCTGACTGCCCGAGAGTTTTCCTTGAAGCGCCGTCCTGTCTGACTCATAGCTTTTCCCACAAGGGCCACATGTGTGTATTGGCATCATCCGGATTAGCTCATGATGGGAATACAAACGAGACAGACTGAAAATGAAACACATTCCTCAGTATCAAAGAAGGATTCTTAGAATTAAGCACATTTGCAGTCTCTGATTGTCTTTGTGCAGGTGTCATTTGCTCGGGAGCAGAGCTGCACAGTCGGTGGAGCCATCTTTGTTGTTTTTGGATGAGTCAGTGCATTGTGCACACTTGCCCTTTCACTCTGGTATGCAATTTGCTCAGGCCTCACATTAACACTGCTGTTGCATGTTGCGTCAGTGGTCTGCGTCGGAGGTGACCCCTGCCACCTGGACAGCCCCCGCAGAGGGACCATGCAGATACAATGACGCTTCATCCACATCCCAAGCAAAACATTCAAATTCATGGCAGCTCAGATCACACTGTGGTTTGTGATCCTTCCTGTCACTGCACTGCTGTTTGACAGATATGGATGCAGATGATGACCACAGAGTATTGGATAAAAAATATGACCATACAGCCTATAATAGAAGTGCTGTTGTTCCAAGGACAATGAAGAGTTTCCATGTGGTGTGTTTGCAAGATTAAATTCTTTCCCCTGAAAATATACTCCCCATTCTGTGATTGTACTTGACATTGTTTAGCTTAAACCCTAACCCTAAAACTGCAGTTGACTCTTAAATTAACAGAGCCATCTTATTAGCTTTTATCACAAACAACATTACATTCTTCATCATTTTGATGCTGTAGATCCCCCAATTTGTCCAGCTGAAAAGTAGTTTCTTTTCGCCATTAACATGGAGTGATGAATCAAAGCTTAGGTGTGGCAGTATACATGTTCTCTAACACACTCTGCTGTGAGTCTGTTTGTTTAATGGCCAGATGGAGCTTAGGTGTAAAGGTGGGAGCAAGTTCTTCAAAACAAGAAGTAAACATGCTAACGCTAGTTTAACAAGATGGAAGTAAACCAAAAATATAAAGCTATAGGATGTGTAATGAACGATACTTAAGAGTTTACAGCAGCTCTGTGAGGCTATACTAAGAAACAGCATTGCTTTGAGCTAAATGCTAATGTCAGCATGCTAACAGGGAAACAACAACAGCTAAATTGCTGGTGTTTAGCAGGAACAAAGTTTAACATGTTCACCATGCTAGTTTAACATGTTAGCAGGCTAAAACTTAACACTTTTATTGGCCTTTATTCAACCTGCTTAAGAAGTTTTTTGGCCACTTGGGGGCAGCAGAAACAAGTTTGACACATTATCACCTTTAACCTTGATATGGTGAACTTGTTAGCTTATTTACACATCCAGCAGTTACGGAGCAACTTTAGCATTCATTTGTGTAATTGTTATCATTTGAGTATTTCTGGCCACCTGATGAAGTTTTACTCTCTTTTAGATCTGTTTCTGGTCACTCCTGGCTCTTCAGAGTCTTTTTGCTGAAAACAGCTGCTCCCTGCAGCTAAAAACTGCACAATGAGAGTGGTGAGGTTGAACCAAAACAGTCAACTTGTGGATGGACAGCTAAACAGTGAGCTAAAACTCATTATAAATCTCAGTAAAGCTGAGTGGAGCTGCAGATTTGGGTAATAATTCTCTGTAGTTTCATGAATATGAGGGACCCTTTTTACATTGTCATTTAATACATTGATGCAAACTTGAGGCAGCTGTGGCTGAGGAGGTAGAGTGGGTCATCCATTGATCTCAGGATGACCCACTCTACCCCAAGTCGCTCCCAATGGAGGCCAGCACCTTGCACGGCAGCTCCGTCACCACAGGTGTGTGAATGAGTGTCTGAATGAGACCAATCTGTAAAGCGCTGTGTATATCCATTTACTGTTTTGAGTATTCTGGCAGCAAACCTGTTTCCAGTGAAAACCATGAATGTGTCTTCTGTCATCCATTTGATATGATCCAAAGCATCAAGTGAAGCATGGTTTTTAACAAAACAGTTTGTTAATAGCTGATAGTGATGCCTTGTGATGATCACCAGCTCAGGGTCATACTGGCTGTGCAGCTTCATGTTTCAAATGTTCTTTTGCTTGAACATATAAATGACAGAAACCGGCCCTGTCCAGTATTAATCCAGACCACTTTGGTGATTTAGTGCTGTGTAAGCAGACACTGAGTAAGCCCAAGCGATGAATCTTCTATGAAATGTACTGACTTTTAATAACCTCTGCCTTTGTAACTGTCCCTGACAGAACAGTCTGTTCTCTGAGTTTGTATGAGATGAGTCCCTGGAGTTACAGCAGGGCCATGTTGAGGGTTGTTCAGGATGGGGGCCTCTATTGTTTGCATTTGACTGTATCAGTGTGTGTTCGTATGTTGTGTAAGTACTTGTGTGTGTTTGTTGTAAGCAGCTCTGGAGAAAGCTCTTTCCTGTGTGGCGCTGGAGGTTCCTTCTGGGGCTGGGCGGCTGGCGGCCCTGCAGACATGCTGTCTCGCTCCAGTTCCACCACAAGGCCTTCCCATTGTTCTGCCCCTAACTCCCTTTGTCCTGTTCAGTCTACCAACTCCCCCCACCACCCTCCTACACCACCACCCTCTACTCCTGTCTCTTACCCTGCAGGTGCAGCTGATCCGTGGCTCAGAGAAGGAGGAAGTGCCGGCCTAGAGACAATAGCAGACCTCAGCTCCTATTTATATATCAATTATTTGTTTTATCTATGTATTTGACTGCTTATTTGGGGCGTTTGACATCAGTTTGTGCAAGTTTGGAATCACCCCTGTGATTGTAAAAACCCATGTGTCAGCATACAAATATGTTCAGCCTGTTGTTGGCCAACTAGAGAATGGGATTTCCCTTTTGGCTCGGGTGTAAAGCTAATTTTATATGGTACTTCTTGTATGACATGTATGTGCTGTGGAAATCATCATTATCTCCCACAGAGATAACTTTATTTCAGTAGCTCCATCTTATCATCGATGGGAGAATAAAATGAATAGCTGCAGCCTGTTGGGTAAAACACCAAAACTAGGCTTGAACACACTGTCAAATACATGTATGATGTAATGAATGGATGTTGGTGCAGTGCAAAGGGTCGACACTATTTCTGCTGGTACAGTCTCTTGATGATAGGATCCTTATGAGCGTTCAGAGAGTACTGAAAAGATACGGCAGGTGTTCGGCTGGTAAAATGACTGTCAGACTGAATGGACTGTGGACTATAAATCACTGATAGTGGAAAGTAAGATTATTGCTGCGCATTCACACCTGACATAACAACAGTACACACACCAGCCAGTCAGTGGCCCCTCAGACGCAAGTCATTTTGTCTCGCAAATGAGTTTGGCAGCCAGAAGATTGCTATTCAGTGCAAAACAATGGATTGGGTGTTATTTGTGCACTGCGGGGGGACATGCCAGAGCAGAGATAGAGTGTTAGAATATTGTAAAAAATGTATCTCATGGAAAATTAAGTGAAATGTATCTGAATGACCTTATTAAAACTATGCAGCAGAAGAGGAAATCAACATGAGTTGCAGAGTGCCTGTTTCCTCAACAGGCACTGTGCACTCTGCAACCCTGTGTATTGACACTGAAACACTCTAAAAACATGTCCTTGTGTACAGCGGATAATGGAACATTCTCTGATGACTGACATGAAAAACCTGGCAACAGAATTTGCCACTCTGAGGATTACACACCTAAACACAAACCGGCTAAAGGCTTCATTATGCTCCAGATGAACTAGAGTCATCTTAAAACGTCTAAAGGCAAAACAGTTTATACCTGCTCAGAACGACCACATATAAAGGCAGGGTGAAAAGTCTGCTGTCATAGGCGAGACACAATGCACAGTACAAATGGGGATAAGTACGTAGCTTAACGTATGCTATAAGTCAAAGTGTGATTTTTGTTTTCACACAGGACACAAACAGTGGTCTCCTTGGTGAAAGTCCTGTGTTGTTTGACATACAAACGTAAATATGGGTTGTAATAAGCAGCTGCACAGATAACCTATACGAGTATATATGAGTGTGCAAATGCCAGGCATTACGCCACTGGAGGAACGGATATGCAATCTGTCTGCCACAGTCGCGCCTAGATCCAGGCTTGTTTTACATCGATGCCCAATAGTAGTGCTAAAGTTTTAATCAGCTATTGCGATCAGTTCATTAGGGCATGCAACATAATAGACATGCCAATGATTTTCAAAGGGACAATGCACTTTGTTCACTTCTAATATGTCGTGCATCATTTACTTCCTCCAGTTATCTTGCAATGAAATCGGGCAACATCTGCACTGCGATCTCACACTTTATAAAACATTTCACTTTTGTGGACACAATGGCCAGTGGCCTGAGCCTGAACCGTTCCAGTTACACAATGACATTTGTCCAGATGTTACGCTAATTAAAAAAGGTCAATGCTTGATTGCAGGAAACAAACCTATAGATAAAAATCTCCCTCCTCTTTTAATTTTGATTCATTGCTTAAAGAGAGGTGAGGCTTTCATCATTATTGTTTTGTATGTATTATTGTCCGCTGTGTACGTATTATTGCATGGCTGTATCAATGGCAAAATTGGTATGCTGGTCGGTCTACCACCTCCAAAAATGTATTTTGTACACCTTTAGTAATGTAGTGTTAGAGATAAAAATAAACAAGACAATGAGCCTACAGCCATGCTGCAAGGTTTTAACATAGGCAGAGTGGTACTTGCTAGGTTAATGCTTGCATTAGAATGCTAACATGCTCCCAATGATAATGCTAATATGTTGATGTTTAGTAGGCATAATGTTTACCATCTTCATTTCACATGTTAGCACGCTAACATTTGCTAAATAGCATTAAACAAAGTACAACTGAAACTGATGGGAATGTAATTCATTTTGCAAGTAGTACCTGATGGTGGCATTACAGAAGTCGTCCGTACAAAAGCCATCCATTAGTAGATAGCAGTGGCGGGCCGTGCATTTCACACCAAGGCCTTCAGTGATGTCCTACTTAGTCCGACTTCAATAAATACCTCTCATAATTGTTGCCATTTAGCGGAATTTCGGGAGCAGGAACACACCCCCATTACGTCAACCACGTCACTACGCAATTTCCGTATAAATACCCTACGTAATCATCCCTCGTCCTCTCTTGATTACTGCGCATGG